>CATIWO010762366.1:0-14452 GCA_949673435.1 Macaranga tanarius | reverse complement strand
TAATAACATCAAGTCTTAATACCATATAACATATCTCATCGGTTCTCATCTTAATACCATATAATGTCTTATCAACTTCAATTCCATGCCACAAGTTTATTCGATATCAATTATTGACTTAATTACTAAAGAATCAAACTCTAAATCACTATTCATAACAGTGGCAAATAAATCTTAAATCATCAAATTTAATTACTGAACAGTAATACATTCTTAATTCATAATCATGAACAGTAATCCAGGACACGGATGTTACAACAAGCATCTATTAGCTGTGGAAAGAATGGGCACAAAGTATGGAAGAAGATAATCCAAAAATTTCATTTCAGGGTATCTATTCTATTCCTTTCAATGTGTCAAAAAATTTCTTCTTCCACGGTATCTTAGTGCTTGCAAGATATTTAATATTGGATGCCAAGCATTAACATTTCAATGTTAAAATTTTTGTAGATGAAATACTCTTCAGTTGTTTTTTTTTTTATAAATGTTTGGCAAAAGGATCTTGGTTGCTTGTAAAAGTAACACGAGTGCATATAAATGGAATAGAGATATTAGTTATTTTTCGTTAGTTGAGTAATAAAAGATTGCCTTACATAATCGAAAAAGTCACTTTCTATGCTGCTATATAATATATTCGACAAGAAACAAGGCTATTTTTCAATCTATAACTCCTAATTGTGAAATAGTGTACAGAAATATAAAGAGAGTTATTTTGTTGAAATTCTTTAGACCACAAAAAATGACCAATATTATGTGGCTGTGCAAAGTGAAGGATCGTGAGATCAAGAGAAGCTAAGTTTAGGGAAAAGTGAAGTTGGGTAGAATAATAGTTTTTGTTTTATTGAACTTTCTGGAACAATTACAATTATTCGTGATTATGAGTGTCACATGTAGCGACATGAATAGTTTAACGCTGCCTATGACAAATGACAAAAATAACCCTCCCTCCAAATTATTGCCCCTATTAATGAGTTAAAAATATAAATTTTTTAAAAAATTGTCCTTTTGTGAACTCGTAATGTCACCCATACCGATATATATCAACATCCTATAATTATATATACAGAGAGATGAACTATCCTCATAAGTACAACTATTTAATAAAAAATGATTATGCTAAAAGTACAACCATCTAAAGTAGTAAATAAATAACATTTACAATGATTCTTTGGTTGCAATTGTTTTCCAATGCTTGCTCTATTGTATTTATTATCTTAATTTAATAATTTTTTTATTTGATTACTAGAAAAAATTGAACCTTGCAACAATATTTTTCTTTTTTTGTTTAGTGGTTTAAAAAATTCAAATTTTTTAAATTTGTTCAATTAAAATTTTGAAATAAAAGTGCCTATTTAACAAATTTGCAGTAATTATACAATATTAAGTATAAATGTGCTAACATGACATCTTGAAGTCTACTATTACATTAACTGAATATTTGCATAAATATACAAAATATTTTTGATTTGAAGAAACTGTTATATCTTTATAGAGCACAAGCATCTATTAGCTGTGGAAAGAATGTGCACAAATTATGGAAGAAGAAGACCTAAAAATTTTATTTCAGGGTATCTACTCCTTTCAATGTGCCAAAGAATTTCTTCTTCTACGGCATCTGAGTGCTTGCAAGGTATTTAATATTGGACACCAAATATTAATATTTCAATATTGAAATTTTTGTAGATGAAATATTCTTCAGTTGTTGTTGTTTTTTTTTTATAGATGTTTGGCAAAAGGATCTTGGTTGCTTGTAAAAGTAACACGAGTGCATATAAATGGAATAAAGATATTATTTGTTTCTCACTAGTTGAGTAATAAAATGTAACACTCCCAAATATCACATACCATACACGTGGCATAGGATTTTTTTAATATAAAATATATATATACATTAACTCATAAGTGTTTACTCATATAAATTACAATTTCTACCCAACAGCATTCTTATTATACATGGCTAAAATATATTCATCATATATCATTACAACATGCACATACAATATGTCTTATGCAAATGAGGATGACGTCTAACTACACCAAGCTCGCCTCTAGCCCACTTGAGATCATTAGCAAATACAATCCTGAGCTTTGTCTAACTATACCCTGAAACATATAAATGTAAGGAAATGAGCTTGATTCTCAATAACTAGCTATAAATACAATTTTACAAATATACCCATTACATAAGAGTTAATTTAATGAGGTACATAATCGCATACATAAGACACATTCTGATGATCATAATATAGTCATTCAGACCTCTACCAAGTCTATAAATAATTACCATATAGCTCCATTACCATTGGCACTACATTGAGTGCAAACAAGAGTTCGAATGTAGAAAGAGCAAGTAAGCAATAAAATGTCAAGCTCAATTAGAGAATCTTAATGATATATTTAACTCCAGCTCAAAACATAAAAGTTGTAGAAGACTCTTTAAAGTTTCTGCAGCATCAAACCATGCTTTATTTAGAGCTCTATATCTCAAGTTAATATCAAAATACAAAAATAGAAGTGTGCTGAAGAAGGGCTGACTCGTCACGACTCGGCACACTCGTGCCGAGTTAGCACGGGTGCTAGAAGACTCAACCTGACTCGCTCCTTCGAACTATGTTGCACTCTCTCGGCCTTAACTCCCTCCATCAAACTCGAATTTAAGTGATTCAAGAGGCTATGGAAAGCTATTTCAGAGGCTCATGAAGACAACTAAACTTAATTCGATTATATGGATTGATAAAAATGCCCTTGAAGTGACTAGTAATGTCAAAGCACATGAATATAATTCAATTCAAGCCACAACAACACATGCTAAGCATACTAAATCACACCAAATTATTCATCAATACATAATTCTCAATCATTCACAATTACAATGCATCATTCATTCATTTATATTCATAACTCAGCAACTCATTCATACATTGCACCTCATTTAAAGTATACATTCAAAGTATGTACATTTCCATTTAATAATTTGTATTCGGCTGGACCTTTCCTCACATATTTCACCTTCAAGTGAAATATAGCACAATCAACATTACATAAGACATTTCCATTCAATTTCATCTCAATAAGCCAATATAACAACCATTCACCAATATTTAATCCAAGTTCATATTCATAACATTCAACCCACATAAATATGGTGTTTACTACACCATACACATGTACCACCAATTACCAACTTCTCATCACATTTCCCATATAGGAATACATAATAATTCACATAAGAAGTTAACATATGTACACAACAGGTATTCATAATCACTTACAATCAGCACTTCTCAATAAATTCATAATTATTAGTCTTGTTTGCCTTGCCAAATGACACTTAGCCAATTGACACAATATCAATTCATATATGTCGACGGTCATTTAGCCAACCGACATAATTAACATTCTCGTATGTCGACAATCATTTTACCAATTGACATACTCAATAATTCACATATGTCGACGATCACTTAGCCAATCAACATAATCAATAATTCTCGTATGTCGACGGTCACTTAGCCAATCAACATACTCAATAATTCACCTATGTCGACGGTCACTTAGCCAATCGACATAATCAATAATTCTCATATGTCGACGGTCACGTAGCCAATCGACATACTCAACATTTAACATAGTCAATGGTCACTTAGCCAATTGATATACTCCACATTTAACGTCAACGGTCACTTAGCCAATCGACATGTTAATCACATTTTACATAGTCGACAATCACTTAGCCAATCTACATAATCACATTTATCATAGTCGATGGTCACTTAGCCAATCGATATGTTCATCACACATTGCATCCACAATTACTTACAATTATAACATCATTTATACCCAATGGCCAACTCAAGTTCATAATACATACACACTTATGCCTACAATTTCAATGCCATCATATTTTATATTTACTACGTTCAATCATACACCTTACAATAATTTCATCAACATATACCTCATAAACAATACATCAACTATACTCTAGTATGCAATTATTAATCATGTTGTAATGTACCATAGTATTATCATAACTTAATATTCATAATTCATCCACATGCATTTCTTATAAATGCTAGTACATGTTCTAAACCAAGTCCACCATATATTTATTTGATATATCTCATAAGTATTTTTGTTCAAATAACATGCTTAATTTACAAAATACAAAAACAATAATAATATTTAATCCACACTACTACAAATCCTTGCATCTTATTTATTAATAACAATAACTACTTACCTCAAGTGCTTTAATTCCTTCAAAAGCAAAGCTCTCTTATTGGTATCTCCACTAACCTTATCAAAGGCTACACACAATTCACATATCAATACCACAAAACAAGCATGAATCTTGCATCTAACTCAACCAAATGCAACTAAGTGCCACTACATATTTCATATTTAATATTCCCAAATAATTCACACACAATTCTAAACATCATGAAAATATTACTAAAGCTAGAGCTATGAGTCTACTTCAAATTTCAATTGGAATTACTTGATTTAGATATGTGTGAAATTAATTATGGATTTTTGAATAAAATCGGGCAAAATAGGATAACAGAGTTAGTCGGTAGAGCAAGAAAATGTTTGGCCAAAATAGACAGTCTTAACAGTAGAATTAATTCAAACTTAAAACACAAGAGTTGTAGAGGACTCTCTAAGGTTTTCAGAACATCAGAGCTCTACAACTCCGGATATAGCAGAAAAAAGAAGATTAATGCACAAGGAAAAAACAAAACCCGAAAATTCACAATAACAACCCTAACCCAAAAAAACCAACAATAAACACAAGGCTTACCAAATATGATGCTCCCAACAGCTCCTAGATCTCTTCAAGCTCTCTAAAATGATACTGGATGAGTAGGAAATTATCTAATCTCCCAAAGCTCTCACTTTGCTCTTCTTCCTCTTCCTTACAAAAATATCTACATAAACATATCCATATACTCACATAAACACACCAACCAATCATCAATCACCATCTGCCCCCCTTTAAGTCTCTTCCCCTATAAATGCTTAATAATCAAACAAATATCAACAATAATAATATATGATATTTAAGTGATAATTATAAACAAATATCAATACCAATCTCTACACACCATTAATGAATTAGGAGAATTACCCAATACTCCACAACTTCCAATTGTGACAATTAACTCCAAAACTTTCTTTATAAATGAGTCCTTCTCTACCACATGCACATACCCACACTTAGATGAAATTCATAACTCTACTCTATATGTCATGGATGGTATGCTATATGTATAGTGCATCGAAGATGTGGGTGTTACATTTCTCCCTTTCTTAAAGAAAATTTTATCCCCGAAATTAACTACTCACCATATTACAATACTTCTTGAACTCTATTTCTCTTTATCTTTATTGTATAAGCTCTCATGAGATCTTTTGATTTCTAAATTATACTCTTTCTATTATTCAATTTATCAATCTATTTCTTTAAATTTCAAGTCTGCTTTCCGATACTGAAATAAATGTCAGTAATTCTTTCAAAAACATATCCAAAATTCTCTAATTAAAGAAAATATATTCATTACCTTCAGGTAATCTTCCTTGAATCTTTGATATTAGCTATATAAGTGTCATACTTATCTCAAATCACATAAATAAAGCCATAATTAAAATCAAACAACAAATATAATCCTCTTATTCCCACTGCTATTACTTTCCCTTATATTGGATCATTCATATGTACCATTTCCATAAAATAAAATGTACCATTTCTATATATTACATCACTATAATGTAATAGTTCCATTCCCTATCTATTCTCAACAAGCATAAAAATTATTTATGCCACATTTAACACTTTATAATATCATATTTCCAAATGCATCCTATTCCCAAATGTATATAATAATGTAATCATAATATTTAACATTATTCCCTATGATCTTTATTTTGGTACCCCTGACATGCACAATTTCTCAATAAAATTTGACATTATGCTTCCAGATAACGATCTCGTCTATTATTCTTTTCATTGTCAGCCACTAATTAGAAAACTTCAGATCCCAATGTTGTCTCTTTTCAATATTTTCAAAAAAAATACTTCAATCTCTTGATATTTATTGAACATTCATAATGATTTCCCATATAATTATTATCTTCACTCTTCAATGGTTAAATCGTAATGGCTAATTCGGAATCATATAATGAAATATTCGTTTTATGAGATTATAATTTCATAACTGTCCAAATATAGCAGTCACACATATATTCTGTCTCTAGTTTTGAAACCTTAACATAACCCATTAATTTTTCCTTCATAATAAAAAATTCCTTACTTCTCAGATCTTTATTGACCAACTTCACTTTGTTTTCTCAATAATTATGCACAGAAAATGACATCTTCTTTTACCCCATAACTCATTTAGCTAATATATATATATATATATATATATATATATATACACCACTAGGTCCTCCTTAAAATTGTTCAACATGTCTTTCTCAACTTAATTAATAAATAAAAGTACTTTTCAAAATTGGTATCATCCTACTTTCAATTTCGTCTTGAGTACCATTGTAGTGGCTTTTAATTATTCAAGCAAATCTTCACTAAGTTGCTATTCAATTAAGCATATCTAACACATAACCACACATTATTATCTTCTATCCAAACTTCTATATTCATACACATCCATGGACATGCCCGTGTTTATGTTCGTATATCTTTCTGGATAAAAACACTGCTTTATACACACTCATATCTACAATGAGACATGCTTGTTAGAGCATAAGCCCTGAGACACGCCCGTGTCCCAGGCTTTGATTCCTTCCTTCTACCATATTTTCTCTAACAAGTCATATCCATTTCATATCACAACATTACAATTATGTATTCACTTATAGAGTACATATATATTTTTAAATATATTAACATATTATCACAGCTTAACACAATATCATCTCAATATCCTAATGGTAAGCTAACACATGAAAGAGGGTATGTATACTCATAAATGTGCATTCACTTGTATTCAAAATCAACACAAGCCACCCAAGCATTTCTCACATTAAAGAACATAATGTACATATCAACGTATGTTTGTAAACCATCACAATCACATTATAATATCTCACAAGATTATTCTTTCAAATGCTCCAAAATTATCAATTCAAGTGGAAGAGTATAAATATAATCAACAACCAAGGTTGCTTACATTACCTGATCTCACATTTCAACACTTTGTTTAATATATACATTCATCTCGACAATATAAGATAGTATTTCATAAAGATTCATATAAAAGCTAGAACTCAACATTCCCATCTCAACCTCATTATTTATTATCCGACTGAAACCATGGTCATATAATTACATCACACTTAGCCAACTTTGGCTAATTTTTTACAATCTCAATTTCCACATTGTTGATGGTCACAAAGCCAATCAATATAATTAACGCATTTCACATTGTTGATGGTCACAAAGCCAATCAACTTAATCAACACATTTCATATTGTTGATGGTCATAAAGCCAATCAACATAATCAACACATTTCATATTATTGATGGTCACAAAGCCAATCAACATAACTATCATATTATATTCACATTTCATCACAAACACAACATCATATGCCTAAATACATCTTACATTATCACCTCACACTTAAATTTCACATTCACATGAGGCACAACACAACATAATCACATTGTCAAAATTAATAATCATAGTAAGTAATGCCTCACCATAATTATCATTCTATAACCACAATGTAATCATATTCATACAAAATCTCATCATACAATATTAATACCCTTCAGAGTACCATTTCAAAGCACATCTAATTACACGCCCCTCAATATATATATACTCACTCATATTCTTATTCATCAATTCCTCCAAATATATTTTATTTATAAAAAAAATTATTCAAGCTCATGTAATGCATACGTATGTATCTGTCTATAATTTAACTCTAGTGATTCATTTGGGCTAGTACGAAGTGCTTGGTGTTTCTCCATCCTAACATATTTTAACATACATCAACCATATGTAACTCATGATTTATGCATGATATGCCATGAATGTATCACATTCTTATGTCCCAAGGAATTCCTGCTCTGATACCACTTTATTGTAACACTCCCAAATATCACATACCATACACGTGGAATAGGATTTTTTTTATATAAAATACATATACATCAACTCACATATGTTTACTTATGTAAATTACAATTTCTACCCAACAGCATTCTTATTATACATGGCTAAAATATATTCATCATATATCATTACAATATGCATATACAATATGTCTTATGCAAATGAGGATGACGTCTAACTACATCAAGCTCGCTTCTGGCCCACCTAAGATCATTAGCAAATGCAACCCTGAGCTTTGTCTAACTATGCCCTGAAATATATAAATACAAGAAAATGTGTTTGATACTTAGTAAGTAGCTATAAATACAATAGTACACATATACCCATTACATAAGAGTTAATTTAATGAGGTACATAATCGCATACATAAAACATATTCTGATCATTGTAATATAGTTTTTCAAACCTCTACCAAGTCTACAAACAATCACCATATCGCTCCATTACCATTGGCACTACATCGAGTGCAAACAAAAGTCCGAATGAAGAAAGAGAAAGTGAGTAATATAATGTCAAGCTCAATTAGAGAATATTAATAATATATTTAACTCCAACTCAAAACATAAAATTTATAGAAGACTCTTTAAATTTTCTATAGCATTAAACCACGCCCCATTTGGAGCTCTATAGCTCAAGTTATGGTCAAAATACAAAGACAGAAGTGTACTGAAGAAGGGCTGACTCATCACGACTCGGCACACTCGTGCAGAGTTGGCACCCCGAGTCACAGTCATAACTTGGCACACTCGTGGCGAGTCAGCACGGGTGCCAAGAGACTCAACCTGACTCACCCCTTTGAACTATACTGTACTCTTTTGGCCATAACTCCCTCTACTAAACTCGGATTCAAGTGATTCAAGAGGCTATGAAAAGCTATTTTAGAGGACTACAACTTTGATGAAGACACCAGAGCTTAATTCGATTGTATGGATTGATAAAAATGCCATTGATGTGACTAGTGATGTCAAAGCACATGAATATAATTCAATTCAAGCCACAACAACACATGCTAAGCATACTAAATCATACCAAATCATTCATCAATACATAATTCTCAATCATTCACAATTACAATGCATCATTCATTCATTTATATTCATAACTAAGCAACTCATTCATACATTGCACCTCATTTTAAAGTATACATTCAAAGTACGTACATTTCCATTCAACAATTTATATCCGGCCGGACCTTTCCTCATATATTTCACCTTCAAGTGAAATATAGCACAACCAACATTACATAAGACATTTCCATTCAATTTCATCTTAATAACCCAATATAACAACCATTCACTAATATTTAATCCAAGTTCATATTCATAACATTCAACCCACACAGATATGGTGTTCACTATACCACACACATGTATCATTAATTACCAACTTCTTATCATATTTCCTACATAGGAATATACAATAATTCATATAAGAAGTTAGCATATGTACACAACAAGTATTCATAATCACTTACAATTAACACTTCTAAATAATTTCATAATTATTAGTCTCGTTTGCCTTGCCAAATGACACTTAGACAATTGACATAATATCAATTCATATATGTCGACAGTCACTTAGCCAATCGATCTAATCAACCATTCTCATATGTCGACGGTCATTTAGCCAACCGACATACTCAATAATTCACATATGTCGACGGTTACTTAGCCAATCGACATAATTAATAATTCTCGTATGTCAACAGTCACTTAGCCAATAGACATACTCAACAATTCATATATATCGATGATCACTTGGCCAATCGACATAATCAACCATTCTCGTATGTCGACGGTTACTTAGCCAATCGACATACTCAACATTTAATATAGTCGACGGTCACTTAGCCAATCGATATATTAATCACACTTTACATAGTCAACGGTTACTTAGCCAATCGACATAATCACATTTATCATAGTCGACAGTCATTTAGCCAATCGACATATTCATCATACATGACATCCATATTTACTCATAATTATAATATCATTTATACCCAATGGTCAACTCAAGTTCATAATACATACACACTTACGACCACAATTTCAATACCATCATATTTCATATTTCATATTTACTACGTTCAATCATACACCTTACAATAATTTCATCAACATATACCTCATAAACAATACATCAACCATACTCTAGTATACAATTATTAATCACGTTGTAATGTACCATAGTATTATCACAACTCAATATTCATAATTTATCCACATGCATTTCTTATAAATGATAGTACATGTTCTAAACAAGTCCACCATATATTTATTTGATATATCTCATAAGTATTCTTGTTTAAATAACATACTTAATTTACTAAATATAAAAACAACAATAATATTTAATCCACACCACTATATATCTTTGCATCTCATTTATTAATAACAATAACTACTTACCTCAAGTGCTTCAATTCCTTCAAAAGTAAAGCTCTCCTATTGATTGGTATCTCCTCTAACCTTATCAAAACCTATACATAATTCACACATCAATACCACAAAGCAAGCATGACTCTTGTATCCAACTCAACCAAATGCAACTAAGTGCCACTACATATTTCATGTTTAATATTCCCAAATAATTTACACACAATTCTAAAAATTATGAAAATCTTATAAAATCTAGATCTATGAGTCTACTTCAAATTTTAATTGGAATTACTTGATTTGGACATATATGGAATTAATTATGGATTTTTGAGTAAAATCGGGCAAAATAGGAAAACAGAGTTGGCTGGTGGGGTAAGAAAATGTCCGGCCAAAATAAATAGTCTTAATAGCAAAATTAACTCAAACTTAATATACAAGAGTTGTAGAGGACTCTAAGGTTTTCAGAACATCAAACATTTCTCAAATCAGAGCTCTACAACTCTAGATATAGCAAAAAAAAAGAAGACTGATGCACAAGGAAAAAATAAAACCCAAAAATTCACAACAAAAACCCTAACCCAAAAAAAACTAACAATAAACACAAGGCTTACTAAATATGATGCTCCCAATAGCTACTAGATCTCTTCAAGATCTCCAAAATGATGCTAGAGAAGTAGAGAATTATCTAATCTCCCAAAGCTCTCACTTTGCTCTTCTTCTTCTTCCTTACAAAAATCTCTACACAAATATATCCATATACTCACATAGACACACCAACCAATCATCAATCACCATTTGCCCCCCTTTAAGTCTCTTCCCCCATAAATGCTTAATAATCAATCAAATATCAACAACAATAATAATATATGATATTTAAGTGATAATTATAAACAAATATCAATACCAACCTCTTCACACCCTTAATGAATTAGGAGAATTACCCAATACTCCACAACTTCCAATTGTGATAATTAACTCCAAAACTTTCTTTATAAATGAGTCCTTCTCTACTATATGCACATACCCACACTTAGATAAAATCCATAACTCCACTCTATATATCATGGATGGTATACTACATGCACAGTGCATCAAAAATGCGGGTGTTACATAAAAGATTGCCTTACATAACTAAAAAAGTCATTTTCTATGCTGCTATATAACATATTCAATAAGAAACAAGGCTATTTTTCAGTCTACAGGTCCTAATTATGAAAGAGTGTACAGAAATATAAATAAAGTTATTTTGTTGAAATTCTTTAGGCAGTAAAAAATGACCAATATTATAGGTTTGGAGAAAAATAAAGTTGGGTAGAATAATAGGTTTTGTTGTATTTATAACACCCACCCTTTTTCATACGTATTTAATACGTATGTATTGCAATTTATGCTTTTGAGATAGTAGACCTCAATTAAGATTGATATGGTATATAGTGTAGAGAGGGGTGTAATTGTAAGAGAAGTTTGGGTTGGTTTGGTCAAAATAAAAAGTTGAGGATTTATTTAATTATCCTGTTTTATTAGGGAGGTGTAGAGATTGGTGATATTATGTATTATTTTAATTAAGTAATATTGTAGAAATTTTTATTGATATTATCTATATTATTATTATTATTGTTATTTCTAAGATATTAGTGTAATAGGTAATAATTAGGGGGAGACTTTTTGGGGGCAAATAGTATATTTTGATTGGCTTGTGTGTGTATGTGAAGAGAAATGTGTAGAGAATTGGTAGAGTAGAGAAGAAAAGAAGGAGTGTTCTTGTTTTGCTTGAGAGGTTTTGGGAGATTGATAATTCTCTACACTTCTAACAAAGATTTTGGGGAGTTTAAGAAGATCAATTAGCTATTTAGTGCATCATTTTGGTAAGTCTTACATTTAATTTGGTTAATTAAAATTAGGTTTTGTGTTGTGAAATTCAGACTCTGTTTTGCTGTGTGCATCAGTCTTGTTATTTTGAGCATAACGTGAGTTGTAGACCTCTGATTTAAGCAAGGTTTAATGTTCTGGAAACCTTAGAGAGTCTACGATAACTTTTATGTTTTGAATAAAGCCAAATTCTACTGTTTAAAGTGACTGGCACAGCCATACATGTTCTTGCTCAACCAGCCACCTCTGTTTCTCTGTTTTACCCGGTTTTGCTTAAAAATCTATAATTAATTCTACACATCTCCAAATCAATAAATTCCAATTGGGATTTGAAGTAGACTTACAGTCTACCTTCGGGAATATTTGTATGATTTTTAGATGTGTATGTGAATTATTTGGACATTTTGAACCTAGAGTTTGGGGTTGTACTTAGTTACATTTAGTTGAGTTTAAGTACTAGAGTCTTGTTGGTGATGTGATTTTAATATATGAATATTGTATAGGCATTGATAAGGATAAAAGTGGTGCAATTCAATAGGAGAGCTTCTATTTTTGAAGGAGTTGAAGCATTTGAGGTAAGTAGCTATTATTATATATAATAATGAGATACAATGATATGTAGTATTGTCAATTAAATATTATTATTATTTTTGTAATTGATAAATGAAGCATTATTTGTGAACAATAATACTTGTGAGATATATCAAATAAATATATGGAGAACTTAGTTTGGAACATGCACTAGCATTTAAAGGAAATGCATATGGATGAATTATAAATATTGAGTTGTGATATGAAATATGATGGTATTAAATTTATGGTAGTAAGTGTATATATATTGTGAACTTGAGTTGGCTATTGGATACAAATGATGTTATATTTGTGAGTCAATGTGGATGTAATGTGTGATGAATATGTCGATTGGCTAAGTGACCGTCGACTATGTTCAATGTGATTAAGTCGATTGGTTAAGTGACAATCGACAGTGAGAAATGATGAATATGTCGATTGGCTAACTGACCGACGACTATGTTCATTATGATTATATCGATTGGCTAAGTGACTGTCGACAGTATGAAATATGTTATAGTTGATTAGCTAAGTGACCGTCACCATATGTGAATTATTGATTATGTCGATTGGCTAAATGACCGTCGACATATGTGAATTGTTGATTATATCGATTGGCTAAGTGACCGTCGACATATATGAATTGTTGAGTATGTTGATTGGCTAAGTGACTGTCAACATATGTGAATTGTGATTAAGTCGATTGGCTAAGTGGCCTCGACAGTGTGAAATGTGTTATGGTCGATTGGCTAAGTGACCGTCGACATATATGAATTATTGAGTATGTCGATTGGCTAAGTGACTGTCAACATACGAGAATGGTTGATTATGTCGATTGGCTAAGTGACTGTCGACATATATGAGTTGATATTGTGTCAATTGGCTAAGTGTCATTTGGCAAGGCAAACGAGACTAAAAATTATGAATTTATTGAGAAGTGTTGATTGTACGTGCTTATGAATACCTGTAGTGTACATATGCTAACTTCTTACATGAATTATTGTGTATTCCTATATAGGAAATGTGATGAAAAGTTGGTAATTGATGATACATGTGTGTGGTGTAGTGAACACCATATTGGTGTGGGAAATGTGATGAAAAGTTGGTAATTGATGATACATGTGTGCGGTGTAGTGAACACCATATTGGTGTGGGTTGAATGTTATGAATATGAACTTTGATTAAATATTGGTCAATGGTTGTTATATTGGCTTATTGAGATGAATTTGAATGGAAATGACTTATGTAATGTTGGTTATGTTATATTTCACTTGAAGGTGAAATATATGAGGAAAGGTCCATCCATATACAAATTGTGGAATGGAAATGTACATACTTTGAATATATACTTGGGAATGAGGTGCAATGTGTGAATGATTGAGAATTATATCTTGATGAATGAGTTGGTGCGATTTGGTATGCTTAGCATGTGTTGTTGTAGCTTGATTTGAGTTAGAGTCATGTGCTTTGACATCACAATCCAAT
>CATIWO010762247.1:0-11261 GCA_949673435.1 Macaranga tanarius | reverse complement strand
CCTCAACTGTTACAAAATGGAAACACAAGGCGTAGATTTCGGCGGAGAAAAGCTTTTCATGTCCAAAGATTTTATCAAGATGATGTGGAGAAGGACACTTCTCCTCTTGGATGTTCTCAAGCACGGCTACAGCTTCATTTTCACGGTAAGTTTCTTTATTTATCATGCTTAATTTCAAATCCATTTTTAATTATGGGTTAAAATTTAGATTAGAAGACGGAGATCAACAGTGGAATTCTAATGTCGGCACGTAAATGGAAAGTAGAGGTTTAGCTTGTTTGACTCATTTACGTTTAAGACCTGAATTGTTGGCAGCTAAAAGTACCGTTTCCATATTTGAGCTGGTACCAAATACCAATAGTCGTCTAGGTCCAAAAGCCACATTACATGTCATAGATAAATAGATATAGAAACGCAATGGTTACGCAACTTTCAGGGTACTCTGATGGTGCCAAAACTATTGGAAGGCTAGTGTTTCATGTAAATGAAACTCGAGAATTGAGACCCACATCCGCAATTAAAGGACAATTAGACTATTATTTTGCCTCCAGTCACGGACTCACGGACATGAAAATTTGTGGTGATGGGTATTCAACACCAATCCATTGTATGTATATATATTCCTATGGTAGCTACGCATCTTACAATTAAATAGGTGAGATTATATAATATCATCTCAGTTTCTATGTACAAAACGAAAAACATTAAATTAAGTAGATAAATATTAATTATCGTAAAAAAAAATAAAAAAACTAAGGGCTCATCAAGAAATAGGATTTTTTATTGCTTCACATGTTGCCTACACCAGAACTCGTGTTCTAGGAGACATGCGATAAATGATTGTCTTTTTTTTTTTTAAGAAAAAAACAAAATTTGGAACAAGTCTAATAAATTTTGTTGCCGACACTCACTCATTGAATTGATAATTTGATATGCATCTCTTCCCCTTCCATAGTTGGACACCATTTATAATCTTATTGGTTTGACTCAAATGATTCTCAACCAATCAACTAATAGATTATACTCTATATTAATTGTTATATACATATTATTGAAAAATGGAATATTAGTTGCAACAGTTACGTAGCTGCAGTATTTATCACTTATCAAGTCTTTAAGTGTAAAATATTAAAATTAATTATTTAAATAGAATCATTTTATGCATTTGTAATTATTACCGTTTAATCAAATTTTGTTAGCTAGCTAGAAATTCTGGCCGCAGAGCATTTTTTTTTTTGAAATTTCCATGGATAATTATGTGAAGACTAAATGCTACATACATATATCATTGAATTCAATTAAGACAATTGAAAATTTGACCATAGATAAGCACGTTTGACGTGTGCCAAATTTTGATCGACTAAATACTTGGCTTAGAATTCTTTCAAAAAAAAAAAAAAAATACTTGGCTTAGAATTAATATGGTTGATTAGGAACGAGATAATATTGATTTTCTTATTTGGAATTAAATTGATGATGGTGTAAATTAAATTGTCCTGAAATTTCAGTGAAAGACTTTTCTGAGTAGTCGCCTACTCTCCTGATACCAATTCTATTTCTGCAGTCTGCACCATCTCTTTAATTCCTGCTGCTGTACATTTAGAGAAACACTTGCCACTCCCTGTTATAGAGCCATTATAGTTTTGGTCAATTGTGAAGCTCCTTTTTAACAAACTCAGTAACTCAACTGATACTGCCATCTATGCTCTAATTTTTTTTGGTGCAGGATGCTGATGTAATGTGGCTGAGGAACCCATTTTCAAGGTTAAGCATGAATGAGAGTATTGATCTCCAAATTAGTACTGACTGGTTCAATGGGGATCCACTATCTGAAAAGAATTTTATTAACACGGGTTTCTACTATGTGAAATCAAACAACAAGACCATTGCATTATTTGATGCCTGGTATTCCAGGAAAGACAATTCCACTGGCATAAAAGAACAAGATGTTCTTTTGGACCTAATACGACAAGGTACCTTTAGGAGTTTGGACCTTAACGCAAGGTTCTTGGACACTGTCTACTTTAGTGGCTTTTGCACTGACAGCAATGACGTTAAGTTAGTGACCACTGTGCATGCCAATTGCTGTAGAAGTATTAGCGCCAAAGTGCTTGATCTGAGGTCCGTTCTTCGTGATTGGATGCGGTTCAAGGCTGTGAGTGCTCATGCCAAGAGAGCTGCTAAAAATGCAACTATGGCTTTCCGGTGGTCACCTCACCTTGGATGCTGGAACTCATGGAATAAGCCTTCACATTAATTACATCAATCGTTGATTGTACCATATTCAGCTCCAAATATGATTGATTCATGTTTCATTTTTTTTTAAAAATAAATTATGTAGAAAATGATATGATGAAAAATCAAATAACAAAAAATAGTTTTGATTGAAAATAAAGGATTAATTGTAGTGCTTTTTACAATTTCAATCATTTTTTTTATTTTAACTAATTAGTATAATGTAGTGGAGAGAATATTCAAGATCCTATGATTCAGGACAAACATAAGCAACTAAAAGATAGGAAAATTTTTAGCTACTGTTGTATTACACGCACTTATAAATAATTAAATATAATGTTTAATATATATATATATATATATATATTATTTTTATTAATTAACTAGTCGTCTATATGCGTGTTGCGCAAACTACACATAATATATATATTTTGAAATAATTAAATAAATAATTTTAATAAATTACAATTTAATCAAATAGTTCATAATGGTGTGAACTCAAAAAATTATTATAATAATAAAAATTTGGTTACTTTTTTATTAATAAAAAACAATTAAATAAAAAATTTAATAATTTAAATTAGTATTTGAATTATTCGAGATAGAAAAATAAAATTTGAATATTATTAGGTTTAAGGGTGAGCATCGGTCGGTTTCGGTCAAAGAACCATCAAAACCGACAAAGGAAGAATTCTGACCGAAACCGAACTGAACCAGAGTCAAACCGAACTTAACCAAACCGACTCAGTTCGGTTAACCGATTTTATTTTTTAAATAAAATTTTTATTTTTTATTTAATATTTTATAAAATTTTAAGCTTATTATTTAATTATATAACTAAAAAAATATTTTTATTTATAATTTTAATATTTATATATAATTTTTTCTAATTAATATATTTTATTTAATATTTTTATAATAAATATATATGTGAGTCGGTCGGTTCAATTAATGTCGATTTTCCAACTTGAAAATCAAAACCGAACCAAACTAGTCAGTTATATATTTTTAAAAATTAAAACTGAACCGAACTTATATATAACCGACCAAACTGGTCAGTTCGGTTTTCGGATGTTTTTGCTCAGCCCTAATTAGGTTAGTATTTAGGATATGGATATGAGTGTTATAGTAGTAATATAATAGAATTTTTAATATATTTAAAAAGTGTTTTATATTTTATTCAAAAATATATTAAATTTTTAAAATTTAACACATAAGTCAAAATCACAAAATACAATTATAAATATATATATATATATTAAAAATTTAAAAATATTTATTAACCTTCTATTTTTTTTTTTTCTCTCTCTCTTCTGGACGGGGAAGGGGGTGGGGATTCTAGTTTCTGAATATATGCAAAAAGTTTTCCAGAATATAAACTTTATTTATATTAATTACCTTATACTTACTCCAGATATGAGGCAATACTAATCAGGTTGCGGAGACATATTCGCGTGCGTTTCAGTGCACTATTATTATCGAATGGTAGTGCGACGCGTGACCAGTGACAAACTAGGACCAATTAATTATCTCCACGCTTACTAATACATACCCGCACAGAAACTTTCCCAGCAAGTAACACACTTTAAGATAATCCAATATTTTATCACATACATAAATAAAGAGGTTCGTCGTACTCCAGTTTTTATTATATTTTATCGATTTAGGGTTTCTGTTACAAGGTTAATTTTGGTTTTTTTTTTTAAAAAAAAAAAAAAATTATAAATTGTGAGTCGTCGCATAGATTCTGTTTCGAGTTTTGAGAAATCAGGGTTATATTCTATTCTATTTTAATAAAGGAATCAATTAGGGTTCTTGCTAGGCAATTCGTTCTATTTTTTCGTTTTTTCTTTAGCTGAAATTATCTATGCCTCCACGAACTGTGAAGAGAGGTGCCGCGGCAGCGGGGCCGAAAAGGACGGGGAGGGCCGCCTCCGCTAGGGGGGCTGCCAAGGGACAGAATCTGCGGCCGGAGGCTATACAGGAGGTGCCAAAGACCGAGGGAAGGTTTGCAATTAATGAAAATCCTTTTCTCGAGGAGAAACAGCTTCTTGATAACAAGCCAATTTCTGAAGAAAATCGAGTTGTGGAAGATGAAATTGGAGCCAAATCAGATACCAGTGGCTCTGCGTCCTTGAAAAGTAAGTAGTATTGTTTTTACGAATTTCACAAAGATCCGATGCGCTCACATCTCTCATGTGGTGTTTATTTTTGGTGGAATGTATGAAAGCTTGCATCTTCGTAACTAAATAATTAATCTTTTAAATTTTACATACATAAATATGGAAATTATTCAATCATGTATCTCTTAAAAGAATGGATTTTTATGCAGTTATTAGCATGTGTTTATCTTGTGCATGTCATGTTTGCTTCTTAATTTTGTATACAATTGCACACAAGTTTAAATTGTTCCTGTGATTTACTGTTTTAATCAAGCTTCTGTGTGCGTGAGATAAGTAAGGATGTTTTGGATACATAAGGAAGAAAATAAACATGAGAGGGGTATATTAATATTGTTGATATTTATCCCTTGAAGGATTAGGATTTTGAAAGCTGTATTTAAAAACAAAAAAGGGGAAAAAAAAAGCAATGCTTCGCTATTGTGGTTAACGGAGAATTCAAGAAATTATTAACGGGTCTGGATCTCCTACCCTTTTTTCTTTTTTCATGGCAGAAGGGGAAGAGGTCAAGGAGCCCGTTGAGGAGTATGAAAAGGATGAACGATTGGAGCTTGATGATAATGATGCTGAGTATGAACCTGAAGAATATGGTGGGGTGGATTATGATGACAAAGAAATTGAACAAGATGAAGTTCAAGAGGTGGAAGTGGGATATGAAGTTGAGGAAGAACAGGAGGAGCATGTAGTTGAAGAGGAAGAGGGTGATATGGTGGAGGAGGAATTGGAAGATGTTGCTGAAGAACTGGAGGAGGGTGAAGAGGAGGATGAACATGCTGGTGAGGAGGCAGATCATGCTCAGATGGTAGATGAAGAAGAAGAAGAGCACCATGAAGTTTTTAAGGAGAGACGTAAGCGTAAGGAGTTTGAAGTATTTGTTGGAGGTTTAGACAAGGATGCTACCGAGGATGATCTTAGGAAAGTGTTCAGCCGAGTTGGTGAAGTTATTGAAGTTAGGTTGATGATGAATCCACAGACCAAGAAAAACAAAGGATTTGCATTCTTGCGATTTGCAACTGTGGAACAAGCAAAAAGAGCTGTGACAGAGCTAAAAAATCCAGTGGTAATTTTTGTTCATGTCGTTTATGGAATATCGAGTAATTTTACTTCACATCCTAAAAATATTCTTTTTATGACTTAAATTCAGATTAATGGGAAGCAATGCGGTGTTACTCCGAGTCAGGACAGTGACACCCTTTTCTTGGGTAACATTTGTAAGACTTGGACAAAAGAAGCTGTAAGTATATTGGATTCATACAGTCAAGTGTAAAGTTTTTTCAACTGTTGACGTTAGTGGGAGTTGACGTATTCCTTACTTATGTTTATTGACTTTTGTTTCCAGTTGAAAGAGAAGTTAAAACATTATGGAGTTGAGAATGTTGAGGACTTGACACTGGTGGAGGATAGTAACAATGAGGGAATGAATCGGGGGTTTGCTTTTTTGGAATTTTCATCTCGTTCAGAAGCTATGGATGCTTTTAAACGGCTTCAGAAGAGAGATGTCTTATTTGGGGTTGATAGGCCTGCAAAAGTTTCTTTTGCTGATTCCTTCATTGACCCTGGTGATGAAATAATGGCACAGGTAAATATTTACTTAACCGCTTTACGTCGCCTTTGGATTTTAGCTAGATCTGGTGTATTCATCTCGTTGTATTTCACCCTAAGTTGTTTCCACCGAATGTCTCCTGTGCCCTGTGATAAAAGTGGACCAGAATTCTTTGGGTTTTTTTTTATACAATGTGGTCAATGAACTCTGTTTATAATGTTTTTCCTTATATTCATTCTTCTGTCCTTTTTTATTCATTACATTGTTAGTTGTTTTGATTTTTGAGGCACCTACAGTGTTTTGCGGCCAATTATTTGTGGTTCGATCACTTTCTTTATTTAAAAGTGGCTAGTACATATCTATCTCACATTGTGTAAGTTCAGGTGAAGACTGTGTTTGTTGATGGTCTTCTTGCTTCATGGGACGAGGATCGTGTTAAGGAGCTTTTAAAGAAATATGGGGAGATTGAAAAAGTTGAGCTTGCTCGGAACATGCCATCGGCCAAGAGAAAGGACTTCGGCTTTGTTACATTTGATTCTCATGATGCTGCAGTGAATTGTGCTAAAAGTATTAACAATGTTGAGTTGGGTGAAGGAGACAGCAAGGTTTGTCAGTTATTTATTGTTTATATGGTGTTTTTCTCTGCTGCTATGTGCAGTTATATTGGTTCTCAGTTATATATTGCTTTCTATAATAGTAGTTGCTGCACTTCAGGCTAAAGTTAGGGCCCGGTTATCAAGACCTCTTCAGAGAGGAAAAGGAAAACATGCAATTCGTGCAGATTTGCGGCCATGGTATGGAGCTAGAGCTGCCAGAGGTCCATGGGTTCGCCCAGTAAGAGGATTAATAAGTCGTGCTGCTCCTGCCGGTATGAAGAGGCCTTTAGGATTGAGGGATAGACGTCCACCTGTGACATCAATGCCAGCAAGAGGCAGGCCCTTGCCACACCTGCCACCTCCTCCCAGGTCCTATGATAGAAGGGCACCTGGTATATATTGCATCCACATTCTTTCGTATGAATACTCTTTGTTGGCCATGTAATATTAACAGTGCATGTCGTGCTTGACAGCTCCATCTTACCCAAAGAGTGGCTTAAAGAGGGATTATGGTCGGCGTGATGAACTTCCTCCACCAAGATCCAGAGCTCCTGCTGATTATGGTGCCAGATCTGTCCCTGAGAGACGGCAATCCTACAGAGATGATTACTCTTCACGTGGCTCTGGCTATTCAGATCTTTCTAGAGGTACATCTCGTACTTCAGCAAGGAGAGCATATGTTGATGATGGCTTTGGTCAAAGGTTTGATAGGCATCCTCTTCCAAGTTACCGTGAAGCACGTGCTCGTGATTACGACTCTATTTCTGGGTCAAAACGTCCATATTCTGCCATGGTCAGTTTGTTGTAGCTAACCTTGTATTTGTTTATCTTAAATCTGTGGAATAGCTAAAGTTTGTTGTTGGACGTTTATGCAATTTAAGGATGACGTTCCTTCACGTTATGCTGATGCCGGTGTTCGCCACTCGAGGGCTCGGCTGGACTATGAACTTGGTCCTAGTGCTTCCCAATATGGTGATGCATACGGCGATAGGTTTGTTAATGTAACCTTATTGTATTTTGCTTTTAATTGTTAAATTGGCCTGCATTGTTGTGGTAACTTATATTTCCTTAATATGGTTCGTAGAATTGGGAGATCTAATGCAGGATATGGGGGCAGCAGAACTTCTGTTTCGAGTCAGGATTCACATGGACTGTATACCAGTCGTCAGGGTATGGGTTATGGAGGTGTGTTTTGATTTACTAAAAGTTGGTGTAAACAATCTTATTATTGAAGTCGTGGTATTAAGCCACTTTACTCCATTGTCTGTTTTTCAGGTTCTTATGGTGGCAATGATGTTGGTGGAATGTACCCATCAAGCTACAGTGGTGATTACGTGTCTCGTAGCAGTGATGTGTGTTCCTTACCATTTTTATACAGTGATGACACTTACATTTTGATCTTTTGGTGTGTAATGTTCTAATCTTACTCTCTAATGGCAGGTTGGTGGCAGATCTTATTCATCTATGTATTCCAGTCGTGGCATGGGTGGCAGCAGTTACATGGGTTCTGGTGGTTCAGGATCATACTACTGACGTAAGTAAACCTGTTACTTTTATATTTTCCTTTAGTGAAGAGCTCAAGGTAGTACATGGCCTTTGTGCTTTGGCCTCTTTAATTGGAGATCATGGCCTTCTGAAGATATTGGCATCTCTTTGATTCCTTAGAGGTGTGATTGGACAAACAAAAGGAACCTGTGGTCACAAGTTAATTTGTCTATGGAACAGATTTAACATGAGAAAAGAGGCTGCTCTAGGATGTGGCTATTTGAAGCTTATGCATTTGATGCTTACGTAGTTGGAGATAGCTTGTCAAGTGTAATAGCCTCTATATGTTGTGGAAATTGTTGGGCTTAAAGTTCTGTAGTAAAGAAGGCACTGCTTTGGTTCAAATCTTGCTTTAGATCTGCAGACTGGATATTTATCAGGTCCTAAGTTCATGATGTAAGGAAACTTCACTCTTTTAGAGATGAAAACAAAGAATTGCTTAGTATGATATGTATGAATTTGATCTATTGTTCTCTATCTTTAAGCTCTCCACCTGATGGACTTGAGAGGTCCTGCTACATCTTTTATATGAGTATTGATGGACAGCTTGTCTATTGGGATAATGGGGCTATCTCTTTGTATGGTAAGGAATTTTGGATATTTAATGTGCTAAATTTATTGGATCAGCATAAGATTCAGAAGGCATTATTTTAGTCATGATTCAAGCATGTTCTTTTTGCACCACTACCATGTGTGAATGTGAGAGGGAGTTTAACAACAAGCTACTGAAGTGCATAGGAAACTAGTGCCCACATTATACCTCTTCGAAGTTTTCCCCCTCTAGAATGTGGTTCCTGGAGCAGGAGCCATTTATGGCAAACTTATTCAAACTAACGGTTATGCCCTTATTGGAAGTTTATGATGATGCCCGTGGTTTGTGAAGCATTCAGTCACCTAAATGCACCACTGTATATGATTATCCATTGCTTGGGATCTCAATGCTGAGTTTTTTTGTTTTTTTGCTGGGTGTGTGTATTTAAAGTGCAATTGGCTGATAACTTCTTTTAGGGAACACCAAGTCTTGCATTCTTGCATATAATAGCTAGTCTAAGTTGGATTATTTTGGATGGAATATATTGTAGTGAAAAAGACTTGGCTTTTCCCCTCTTAACGATGATTTATTTATTATCAGCTGTAAAAACATAGTGATTTTATAGCTAAGGATATTTGCCATTTTATTTGATAATGCTGTTGGCGGACAAAAGCCATCCTGACATTCACACTGTCATATGGATTGTGAAGTAATATGGCACAAGCTGCTTGATTTTTGCTGGAAAACATGTAGTTGAATCATCAGATGCTTGGCGTTTTTTGTGACTTGGTGATGGAAATTTAGCCATCTATGTGGATCTTTTACAAGAAACTGCAAAAATACTCTTTGGTATCTGTACATATTCTGAGTACTGCATCGGACAGTGTTATCGTGGTTAAAACTGTTCTATCAATATGTGGAGCATTCTGTTAGGAATTTGGTTCTGTTGGTGATTGAATTGCATTATGATCGAAGGTTTTGAGCAAAAGCTTAGATGCATAAAATATTTGAGATTTGCATTTTATATTAATAAGGGTGAGTGACCAAATAACTGAATTTGATACATTCAATCATTATGTAAAGTAGGAGACTTTCTTTAAACAAGTTGTGATCACTGAGAACTTGAAGGATCATTGGTTTTGTCAACAAGAATTTTGGGGGAATTCTTTTTGTTTCCTTAGTTTGGTGTTGCATTGACGAACTCAACAATTGCTGGGGGAAAATTATCTCATGGGTCAAGTTTACCGCACAAGTACCTTGTTTCATGTAGTAAATTAGTTGTTATTTTTTGTGCTGTCTCTAGGTTGGTTGATTCTTGAAATTCTTGGTTTGAAATTGAAGGCTATTGCATGGCTTTTAGGTCCTTGGGAAGTTGGAATGGCTACTTGTCATCCCAATTTTTTGGTTAATCCTTAACCATTCTCATTGAGTCTGATAAAATCAGTCATGCATGATTATACGCAAGTGACCCATTTTAGGATACAATATTTTCAACATATTTGGGGATTTGTTCAGCTTCTGCATGTGATGGTATATATGATTCTTCACAAGTGATTCTGATCGAGTCCGGAGGGCAGGTTGTCTTTGATCTTAATCCAACAACAGGTGTTTGCTTTTGCAACTATTTTCTAGATACATACTTGAAAATTGTTTTATAGGTCACATGTCATTGTTTGGCTTTGTGGAAGTTTTAGCCATTAGCAATTGTAATTAATTTATGAACAGTTTTATGAATGAGAAGTAGCAGGTGTTTATCATGGTTGTTTGCTGGACTAATGCATCCATCATTAATGATGATCTTGAAGATCACAGTGGCCGTTTTGTGTGTTGTCATTCGTAAATTTAATAAACGTATACTGTAACCACTGTGGTTAACCTACTGATTATTTGTTTGAAATGTGTGTTTTTCCCCTTTTGAGAGTTGAGAAATACGTTAAGAAATAGAACCAAAGAATCATGTAGGTGGTCACATGAAGGAAATGATGGTTTCACATGATAATCCTGAGTCACACGGCCAGCCTCCACGAGCAATTACAACAGAGCGTGTTTTACCTGTTAAGTGAGTGGTTGAAACGAGGGGAAATAGAAGCCTTGTTTTTTTTTTTTTTTTTTTTTTTTTTTTTTTTTAAAGAAATAAAAAAAATATGAGTAATTTTACAATGTTAAAAATTGCAGCTCTATTTATTTATGAAATTTTTGGTTTGTCAAAATCATTGGGGGTAAAGGTACACTTTTGCCCTTAATATTTATGTTGAGGAACACATCAGCCCTTAAAGGAAATTCTTGTCTCATTTAAATACAAAATTTAAAAAAACAAAGTTTTTATGCCCCTTCAATTGATGGAGTCAAACATACTCCATTTGCATCTTATAATAAATTAAAATTTTTAATATAAAAATATCAACTAGAATCCAAAATTTCTTTTTCTTTCATTCTGACCATCTCTTTCATCCAGATACACACTACCATTGCCAAAATAAACATGCTTTTACCACCTTGCCAATATAACAAATAACATTCTACCAAGAACATTGTTCAAGCATTTTAAGAACTTCAACGGAGCTCTTAAAAATTAGAGGAGGCAGCTCATTCTCCAGCAAAAACTCCATTCCCTTAAGTGTTTGATATAT
>CATIWO010762038.1:0-13391 GCA_949673435.1 Macaranga tanarius | reverse complement strand
CTATTTAGCAAAGGAAGGAGTTGAGCCTGCTAAAGTAAGTAATTTGTTGAATTCAATTTTATTGGTAGCTGTGCAATGTTTGGTAGGGAAGTAATAAAAGTACTTGATAGTGTTGTTGTTGTTTATGGTATAGAAGAAGTTTGAAAGGTACTTGTAGAATCGGTTGCCATTGGAAGAACTTTGGGTTGTTTGACCACTTAGAAGCTCTGATACCATGTAAAAATTGTAATAAGAATGACAATGATCTTTATTCATATGTCTGTCAAATATTTAGACAGAGGTTTGTTACAATGATAAACTACATCCATATACAAGATAAAGCATATCTAAAGAGATGGTTATAATAATAAAATCTTATCTCCTTATCAAAAGGAAGTCAATCAGTGAAAAAAGAAAAAGGGTAGAAATGAAAAAAAAATGAGGAAGGGGCACGCAAGAAAATAAAAAGACACATATAATTTATCAAAAAAGACAATGTTATTTTTGTTAAACAGCTAAAAAAAATAAACCTGTAATTTTCTCTAAATAGAATGCATATTTTGTTAAAAAAAAAGTTAAAATAATGGTTTTTGGCCAAATATAAATGCATCTTACGTTTATGATAAATTCTACCATATTAAGATATATTGTTGTATTATAGAAGTTGACCTTTCTTATTTGCATATGTTGTAAATTTTTCTAATAAAGGAGAATCCTAATTTCATAGGCTAGGAATTAGCTCTAATTTGTTTCCTATATAGTCTTGTACAAGTCTATATATACTTTGTAATTTTACTCTTATGAAATACATAGAAACCTTTCAATATATTTTATCTCTCTTTATATACCTTGTTTTTGACATGGCATCAGAGCAAGGTTCTGGTGCCTGATTGTTCTTTCTTTAACACATTAAGCAAATTAATAATATGGCTCTTAAAGAAACATCTGATTCTACAAAAACTCACTCAAAAACCAACAACTTGAATCCTATTATAGACCTATCAAATCCATACTTTATTCATCCATCAGATCAGCCTGGACACACACTTGTTCCAATAAAATTAAATGGTCCAAATTATTCATCATGGAGTAAGTCGATGATACATGCTCTCACGACCAAGAGCAAAATTGGCTTCATCAATGGATCCATCTAGCCACCTTCAAAAATTGAAAAACTAATAGAATATACCATATGGAATTAATGCAATAGTCTAATTTTATCATGGCTTACCCATACTGTTGAACCTGAACTGACTAAAGGAGTCGTTCATGCCAAATCAGGCCAATAAGTTTGGGAAGATTTCAGAGATCAATTTTCTCAGAAGAATGCACCAACAATATATCAAATTTAAAAATATTTGGCCTCTTTATCACAAAGTACCATGATAGTTTTGGCATACTTCACCAAAATTAAAGGCCTCTAGGATGAATTAGAGATTTATTAAACAATTTCCATATGTAATCAAATGAAAGCATATAATGATTAGAGAGAAGAAGACCGATTAATGTAATTTTTAATGGGTCTGAATGATACTTACAATAATGTCAGAACTAATATCTTAATGATGTCACCATTGCCCAATGTACATTAAGCATACTCTCTTATTGTCTAGGATGAAGTGCAATGACAAATGACCTCAGAATCAATTGAAGCCTTTTCCATTGCTACTGCTGTTCAAAGCCAAACAAATAGCTCCTCAAATAATTGCAAAGACAAGCACTATGATCATTGAAATAGAGAAGGCTATACAATTGAAAATTGTAGGACTCTAAAATTTCATTGTAAATTCTATAACAAAAGAGGTCATAAAGAGGAGCGCTGCAAATATAAAAATGGAACATGAGTTTATAATAACACAAGAACCAATAATAGTTGACAAAATTAATCACAACAGCAGCAACGTGGATCTCATAATAATTTCTCTCCACCTGTTAATGCTACAAACTCCTCTCAACTAGATATCAATCTCTACAAAACACAGGATCCCTCAAAATCTCTCTATGGTCTCTCCACAGAACAGCTTTAACAACTTGCTCATATCTTCACTATGATGTCTCTAAATCATACTTCTAGTAATAGTAATGCCTATGTAAATGCTACAGGTCTGTTCCCTTTTTCTAATGTGTCAATCAATTCTGCATTTATGAAACCTTGGAGTTTGGATAGCGGAGCTACTGATCATATTATTTCTGATCCTCTACTTCTCAAACAAATAAAGTCTCCTTCTATGCCTATTATTAATCTACCAACTGGGTTATTTGCCCCCATCACTTCAATGGGTACTGTACCATTCAATTCAGACATCACTTTAAATATTGTTCTATGTGTTTTATCTTTTAATTTAAATTTGATGTCTGCAAGCAAAATCACCAATGCTCTAAACTGTTGTGCCATTTTGTTTCCCTCTTTTTATATCTTGCAGAACTTGAATATGAGGAAGATGATTAGCTCGGGTAAACGATGCAATGGTCTATACTATATGTCATTATTAAAGAGAACACCTACATCTCATTAAGTCTCTTATTCTTCAAATCTGTGGCATATGCATCTTGGTCATCCATCACCATCCCTTCTCAAACTGGTTTCTTCATTGTTACCTTAAAATAGTTTCTCTTATGATAATAATTGTACTATTTATCCCTTGGATAAATAAACTCACCTTCCATTTTCTTTAAGTTCTATATTAACTCATGTTGGTTTTGATATAATACAATGTGACATTTGGGGACCATATAAAGTTCTTACACATTCAAGAGCTCGTTTCTTTCTTACCATTATGGATGATTTTACTAGGTGCACATGGACATTTCTTATGCAACATAAATCTGAAATACAACACTTGCTGAAATCCTTTATTCATTTTGTTCATACTCAGTTTCATGTCCATATTAAAGTTGAGCTAAAACATCACCACATACTCACTGTTGTTTGTGCATTGTTTTTTCAGTCTCACTTAACATTGGAGTTTTAGGGTGAATGTGTCTTTACTGTTGTTTATTTTATCAACGGACTTTCATCACCATTATTATCTACAAAATCCCTTTTTGAGTTGTTATATAAGTATACACCATCACTTGATCACCTAAGAGTATTTAGTTGTCTATGCTATATAACTGTTGTTCATCCCATAAATAAATTTGATTCTCATGCCAAACATTGTATCTTTGTTGGGTATCCTACTGGTCAAAGGGGCTACAAGCTTTATGATATGGATAATAAAAAGTTCTTCGTTAGTCGATGATGCATATGGACATAGGGACACTACACCAAATCTAAATCCTTTGAGCTATGGTGGAGGACCTATAACAATATCGAGAGCTAAGAGAATGAAAGAGGCCATCATAGGACTTGTGCAAGAGAATCTCGAGACTATGGGACAAAATGGAAGAACTTTGGTAGAAACTAAGTTAGTTGTGTTCAAGCCGATACATGCCCGTGTGGTCTTCTACACGTCCGTGTATTAAGTACACGAAACAGCCAGTAGGGTACACGGGCCACAGACATGCCCTTGTTTAAGGAGCTTAAAATAACCAGTAGGATACACAGCCAGAGATATGCCCATGTACGAATATGCATCAGGCTATGTGATGTTCTGTCTCAAAACCATAGTCAAAACATGCCCGTGTATGATCAAGGTCAGGCCGTGTTCTAAGCCGTATAGCATTCTGCCAGTTTATCACAAGGACAACATGCCCATATCGTCAGCTACATGCATGTGTCTCGATAATGATACTTATTCAAATTTTATATTTAATTAGGAGTTTTTAATATTTTCTTTACTAATTAGGATTTATGTCTAATTAGGAGTATAATTATTTATTCCTAAAGAGTTATTTTCTTTTCGAATCAGTTCAGGTTTAGGATTACAAGTCTATAAATACTTGTAAAAAAATTATTTTTCATAAGTTGATTAATTTTATTTAATTTTATAATTGAATTTTCTTGAGTTCTTGCGAGAGCTATTTTTTGAATTTGCTTCAAGCATGTTGCAATTCAACTTTAATAATTAGAGATCTTAGTTGATAGATAACTAGTATTGCTAATTCCTTTAGTTTATGCTAGATAAATCTTTAGGCAGCAGTTATAATAGATTATTACAAATCCTAGTTGTTAGATAACTAGCGAGTTGTATGAGATTTGGTATCAGAGCACTGGCTCTAGTATAAGCTACGTATCCTTAGTGTAGTATTTGTGCATTATTAATATATATATATATATATATATATATATATAATCGATATCATCAATTCAGCATCATCTACATCAAATTACAGTAATCAATTAAGCCATAACAAATTTGAAGAAAGCTGCATCAACCATCGCTCGTTGCATTAACAAAATTCGTTGGTAAGCATTCTACCCCTTGAAAACACATCCTAATTGCATACCTTTGCCTTATTTTCTTCATCTACCTACCCTACATCATTCTACATCTTTAACCTCTTTTTTTCTACCCGTTAATCATCTAAAAAATACTCCAAAATTCATGCATAAATAGACCCCAAAATTCAGACATACCTCAAAACACCCAAAACAACCCTACACTTACATCTTTTAGTTTTTCTTTCACTACTAGCTTTAGTTATCTAGTTTGATTTGTAGTTCTCTCAAAAGTAGTAAAATTTTAGCTCAATTAAGAACTCGAAAGAAAATTCTTTATGTGTGCGTAATTATGAGTGCATTAGAGAGTTTCTAATTAATTGAGAGAATACATGAGGGAGTGTTAGAATAGGATCTTTCTTTAAATTCTATTTCAGATTTACATCATGGATACAAAGGAGAAGCTTGCATTGGATGCAATACAAGTAGTGAATAAAAGATGCTGGCTCAACAAAAGGATATGAGGAGTACAATTCATAAGGTCTATGAACGATTGGAAAGGTTGGAGTTAAGTACCCCTATCCGAGCAAGGGAGACCCAATGCATTCTCTTTAATGATCTAGAAGAGGAGGCAGCCGAAGAATGATCGACGCATGCTAATAAAAGCAATACTTAAGATTTTGAGATGAAAACCATAATGAGGAAGAATATTATAGAGAGGTGTATAACAGGTTATAAAGGTTGAACCAAGGCTCTAAGAGTGTTGAAGAATATTACCAAGAGATGGAGACAACCATGATTCGAGCTAACATTGAGGAGGATAGAGAGGCTACCATGGCACGTTTTCTATCAGGTTTGAATCATAAAATTGCTAACCTTATTGAATTGCATCATTATGTAGATTTGGAGGACATGGCACACATGGAAATCAAGGTAGAAAAGTAATTGAAGGTGAAAACTAAAATAAATTTGACTCCTACAACTATATAGAAATCAAATTGGAAGAATAAGGGAGGAGAAACAAGTGTAAGTAAGAGAAAATTTGAGCGAAGTAAAAGCAAGGATGTTACTACACCAAAGACACAACCTAAGGATGACAAATCTAACGGTAAGTCAAGTAATATTCAGTGCTTTGGATGTTTAGGATATGAGCATAGGGCTGCACAATGTCCCAGTTGCAAGATCATGACCCTAACACAATAGGGAAGTGGTAAGTGAGGAAGATGATGATGATGATCTGAGTGCTATGCCACCATTGGAGGACGCATTTGATGTGGAGGAAGAATCAGCCCTACAAGGACCAATTTACACTTTGGTTACTAAGCGTGCCTTAAACATGCAAGCTAAGCAGGAAGAGGTACAATGTGAAAATATCTTTTATACTCGATGTATGATACATGATAAATTGTATAGTATGATTATAGACGGTAGGAGTTGTGCTAATGTTGTTAATGCTACTTTAGTTGATAAATTGGGGATTAAAATAACTAAACATCCTAGACCTTATAGATTACAATAACTGAATGAACATGGGAATATTAAGGTCACTAGGCAAGCATTGATTATATTCTTTATTGGATATTATTATGATGAGGTGTTATGTGATATAGTTCCTATGCAAACTAGTCACAAATTATTAGGATGTATATGGAAATATGATAGGTGAGTCATACATGATGGTTTTACTAACAAATACTCTTTTAAGATGAATGGTAGGACTATCAATTTGTTACCTATATCGCCTAAGGAAGTGTATAAAGATTAGAAAATTTTAAGCGAATGTAAGAGTGCATATTAAAAAGAAAAGGTGCACCAGCAAAAGAAGAGTTATGAAAAAAGCCAAGAGAGGCATGAGAAAAGAAAGGAAAAAGGAGAGAAAATAGAGGGGATGCATAGAGAAAGTAATTACACATGCAAAAGGAGAGAATAGTGTACAAAAAGTGGTAAAAAAAAGAGGTAAAAGGCAATTTCTTTGCAAGAGATGTTGAGATTAAAAAAGCTTATCTAAGAAAGTAACCTATGAAACTATTGGTGTTCAACGGTGCATGTGTAGCTTTTGATGCTAACCTAATTTTCTCATCTCTACCTAGTTCTTTTCAAGTGTTATTGTAGGAATTCGAGGACTTATTTCTCGAGTCTATGCTCGATGGTTTGCTACCATTAAGAGGGATAGAATATCAAATTAATTTTATTCCTAGAGCATAAATTCCAAACAGACCAACCTATAGGAGTAACCCCGAAGATATAAAGGAATTACAATGACAAGTGGATAAGTTATTGTCTAAAGGATTGATTAAAGAAAGTATGAGCCCGTGTTCTGTACCCATGCTACTAGTGCCTAAGAAGGATGGAATATGGCGTATGTGTATTAACTGTTGTACCGTCAATAAAATCACTATAAAGTATCACCATCCTATACCTCATTTAGATGACATGTTAGATGAATTACATTGTACATACATATTTTTTAAAATTTATTTAATGATTGGGTATCATCAAATTAGAATAAAAATAGGTGATGAATGGAAAATTGCTTTAAAAAAATATGGGTTATATGAGTGGTTAGTCATGCTATTTGGTTTAACTAATGCTCCTAGTACATTCATGCATTTAATGAACTATGTTTTGAGGGATTTTATAGGTAAGTTTGTTGTTGTCTATTTTAATGATATACTTGTGTATAGTAAATCACAAGAGAACCATATTATGCATGTTAAATCTATGTTTAGTGTTTTACGTGCACAAAAGTTATATGCTAAGCTTGCTAAATGTGCATTTTGTGTGCCTAAAAGTTATATTTTTAGGATATATTGTTAGTAAGCATGGAATAGAGGTTGATCATGAGAAGGTTAAGGCCATTGAAACTTGGCCTATAACTAGCAATGTCGGGAATGTTCATAGTTTCCATGGTTTAATTAGTTTTTATCAATGCTTTGTGCATGATTTTTCTAGCATAGCTGCCCTTTTGATAGAAGTAACTAAAAAGAATATTGGATTTAGGTAGGGAAAGGAACAAGAGGATGCTTTTAACAGGCTAAAATCTAATTAATTTCTGTACCTATTTTTATTTTGCCTAACTTTGATAAAACATTTGAGATTGAATGTGATGCTTCTAGAGTGGGAATTAGAGCTGTTCTAATGCAATAGGGTAAGCCCATTGCATATTTCAGTGAGAAATTAAATGGCATAGCACTGAATTACCCGACATATGACAAGGAAATCTATGCCTTGGTACGGGTATTAGAAACGTGGCAACATTACCTACTACCTAAAGAGTTTATTATCCATACCGACCATGAGATTTTGAAGCATTTAAAGGGACAAAATAAGCTCAAAAAAAAGACATGCTAAGTGGAGTGAGTTTCTTGAGTCTCTTCCTTATGTTATCAAATACAAACAAGCTAAGGAACATATTGTGGCTGATGCATTATTAAGAAGGTACATTTTACTTACTACTTTGGATGCTAAATTGCTTGGTTTTGAGCATATTATGGAATTATATGCACATGATCTTAATTTTAGCAATGTATATAATGCATGTGAGACAACTGCCTTTGACAAATTTTATAGGTATGATGGGTATTTATTTCATTTAAAGCAACTTTGTGTGCCTATAAATTCATTACATTTATTATTGATTAAGGACGCATATGAGGGAGGTTTGATGGGACACTTTGCCATAGCTAAAACATTATATGTTTTATATGAACACTTCTTTTGGCCTAACATGAAGTCTAATATCTAAGTATTATGCTAATTGTATTATATGTTTACAAGCTAGGTCTAAGGTGCATCCGCGTGGTTTGTATACACCATTGCCTATTCCACAATTACCTTGGGTAGATATATCTATGGAATTTATGCTTGGACTACCTAGTACTAGGCATGGTAATGATAGCATATATGTAGTTGTTGATAGGTTTTTTAAGTTGGCACATTTTATTCCATGCCATAAAACTGATGATGCATCATATATTGCTGATTTGTTCTTTAAGAATATAGTATGTTTGCATGGTATACCTAAAACTATTATGAGTGATAGGGATACTAAGTTTTTATCCTATTTTTAAAAGACCTTATTGGCGAAATTAGGAACTGAGTTGTTGTTCCATACTACATATCATCCACAAATTGATAGTCGAACCAAAGTTGTGAATAGAACCTTAAGACAACTCATGTGTGCTATAATTAAGAAGAATGTGAAATCATAGGATGAGATATTACCTCATGTAGAGTTTGCATATAATAAGGCCGTGCATTCAACTACACATTATTCACCTTTTGAAATTATGTATAGTTTTAATTCTTTAACACCATTGGATCTATCACCTTTGCCTGTGAGTAAGCAAGTTAATTTAGATGGTGTTTGGAAGGAAGATTTTGTGCACAATTTATATGAAATGGTAAGGCAAAATATTGAAAGGTGAAATCAACAAGTGGTGGATCAAAGGAATAAAGGACACAAGCAGTTAGTTTTTGAGCCTGAAGATTGGGTTTGGTTGCATTTGCGCAAGGAAAGATTTCCTATTCAAAGGAAATATAAGCTACATCCTAGAGGAGATGGACCATTTCAAGTTATGGCAAGAGTCAATGACAATGCCTATAAATTGGATCTTTCTGGTGAGCATAATGTTTATGCAACCTTTAATGTATATGACCTTCCTCCTTTTGATACTGAAGGTAGAGATTTGAGGGTAAATCCTTTCGAGGAAGAGGGGAGTGATGAATATGGATATAGGGTTACTACACCAAATACAAATCCTTTGATATATGGTGGAGGACCTATTACAAGATCGAGATCTAAGAGGATGAAAGAGACTATTATAGGACTTATGCAAGAGAATCTCGAGCATATAGGACAAGATGGAAGAAATTTAGTAGAAACTAAGTTAGTCAACTTAGTTAGTTATATTCAAGCCAATACATACCCACATGGTCTTCTACACGCCCGTGTATTAAGTACTCGAAATAGCCAGTAGGGTACACAGGCCAAAGACACGCATGTGTTCAAGGAGCTTAAAATGACCAATAGGATACACGGCTAGAGACACACCCGTATACTAATAGGCATCAGGCCGTGTGACGTTTTGTCTTAAAATCATAGTCAAAACTCGCCCGTGCATGATCAAAGTTAGGCCGTGTTCCAAGCCATGTAGTGTTCTGCTAATTTTTCACAAGGATAACATGCTCGTGTCTTCAGCTACATGCCCATGTCTAGATAATGATACTTATCTGAATTTTATATTTAACTAGAAGTTTTTATGTTTTCTTTACTAATTAGGATTTGTGTCTATTTAGGAGTACAATTATTTATTTATAAAGAGTTATTTTCTTTTAGAATCAACTTAGGTTTAGGATTACAAGTCTATAAATACTTGTAAAAACATTATTTTTCATAAGTTGATTGATTTTATTCAAATTCATAATTAAATTTTCTTGAGTTCTTACGAGAGCTGTATTCTGAATTTGCTTCGAGCATGTTGCAATTCAACCTTGATAATTATAGATCCTAGTTGATAGATAACTAGTATTACTAATTCCCTTTAGTTTATGCTAGATAGATCTTTGGGCAACGGTTCCAATAGATTGTTCTAGTTGTTAGATAACTAGCGGGTTGTATCAGTCGAGATGTTTGATTTTGTAAAACCATATTTCCTTTCTCTTCCACTCTAACTCTACCATACCTAGCTCATATGACACTTGGTTCCTTTACTACTACACAAAACTAGACTCACAATGAACCATCCACCATTAACAATTGGTCTCCTCCAAATCAATAAATTGAGTCCTTGAACACAAACGACCCTATAACCTCAACACAATTGCCACTCAAGTGTCCATTCCATTTGACCAAACAGACATAACTTCTCTAATAGAACCAGATACCATCCATCCCAATAATTCAGATCCTGTCACAGTTCCATCACGATAATTTACTTGCCTCAAGCAATGACCAGTATAGCATAAAGACTATGTAATGTCTCCTCAAGCCAATCATTCTACCTCAGACTCAAGTTCTCCAAAAGGTACACGATATCCTATATCTCATTTCCTTTCCTTTTCTTACCTTTCTCCTGCCCATTACCCCTTTTTAGCTAACATTATAGGTCATACTGATCCCAAATCATATTATGAAGCTATCCTTGATCCAAATTGGCAATAAGCCATGAATGCATAATTAGAATCACTACAAAATATAACACATGGAGTCTAGTTCTTTTTCCCAGTGGCCACTAACCAATTAGCTGTAAGTGGGTATACTAAATTAAGTACAAGTCTGATGGAACCATTGAATGATACAAAGCTCACCTTGTTGCTAATGGATATAATCACGTTAAAGGTATTGATTATCAAGAAACATTTTCTCCTATAGCCAAGCTCACTACACTTCATTGCCTTCTCACTATTACTACTGCTCGATAATGGTTTACTCACCAATTAGATATCCAAAATGCTTTTCTTCATGGTGATTTACATGAAGTCATATACATAGAAGCACCTCCTGGTCTCCGTCGATAGGAGGAGAACACTGTATGTTGACTTAATAAGTCCTTTTATAGACTTAAACAAGCATCAAGGAATTGGTTCTCCACTTTTTCAAATGCTATTCAAAAAACTGGTTATCAACAATCAAAAGCTAATTGTTCTCTCTTTACAAAAGCTTAAGGTACATCTTTGACTGTAATTGTCGTTTATGTAGATGATATCCTTTTGACAGGAAATAATTTGAAAGAAATACAAAATCTTAAAGGGTTCCTTCTCAATCATTTTTGCATTAAAGATCTTGGAGACTTATAATATTTTTTAGGCATTGAGTTTTCATGATCCAAGAAAGGAATAATTATGTCACAAGGAAATATGCATTGGATATTTTAAAAGATTCAGGTCTTTTTTCCAATAGAGCAGAATTTGAAACTCACTCTACAGATGGAGAACTACTCAATGATCTAACTAAATACAGAAGATTGATTGGAAGATTGATATATCTTACTGTTACAAGGCCAGATATAGTTTATTCAGTTTGAACATTGAGTCAATTCATGCATAAACCTCAAAAACCACATTGGGATGCTGCTTTAAAAGCCTTTTATGACTCAGATTGGGGAGTTTGTCGTATTACACGAAGGTCAGTTACAGGATATTGTATCTTTATTGGGATCTCCCTCATTTCATGGAAATCTAAAAAGCAAGCAAATGTTTTTAGATCATCAACGAAGGCTGAATATCGAGCTATAGGCAACACATGTTTGGAACTGACTTAGTTATGATATGTTTTATGAGATTTAAGAGTTTGTCAAACATCTCATACACTATTATTTTATGACAATCAAGCAGCATTATATATTGCAGCAAATCTTGTTTTTCATGAACAAACAAAGCACATCGAAATAGATTGTCATATAGTTTGAGAAAAATTGTAAGCTGGAATGATCAATCCTTCATATGTTCCTACACATTTCCAACTGGCAGATGTTTTTACAAAAGCCTTAGGCAAAGAGCAGTTTGTAACATTGCATGACAAGTTAAGACTTCATGATATTCACTCTCCAACTTGAGGGGGAGTATTAAGATATATTGTTGTATTATAGCAGTTGACCTTCCTTATTTGCATATGTTGTAAATTCCTCTATTAGAGAAGAATCTCGATTTCATAGGCTAGGAATTAGCTCTAATTTGTTTCCTATATAGTCTTGTATTGGTCTATATATACTTTGTAATTTTACTCTTATGAAATACATATAAACTTTTCAATATATCTTTCTCTCTTCATATACCTTGTTTTTGACATACCACATGGTAATTTAGGATCCATATGAACCTGATTCATCCACACACATGCAATAGAAATTGTGATGAACTTTTATTCACTATTTGCATAATTAATTGGGATAAAAAAATATAAAAAATGAAACTTGTATAATGCAAAATATTGTAAAAAGTAGCCGTATTATTAAAATCTTTTTTATATCTTGATATTATTTATTTATTTATTTAAAAAATGTATATATAAATTCACATTCATATTTTTCTAATTTCAAATATATATGAGAAATATTATTTTATATAAAAATTTATATTTATATTTTTAATTTAAAATATTAAAAATGAAAGTAAGTAAAATTATTTATTATTACAAAAAAATTTCAAAAGTGATATAGGTGTTAAACATACAAAACTTCAAGGATTAAAAGGAAATATTTTGTGTTAAAAATTATGAATTGAAAATAAAATTGACAAAAGAATGAATTAGTGTAATGAAAATAAAATTTAGAGATATATATTATAATTACAATATTAATTACTTATAAAAATTGAAATAAAAATTCTAATATACCTTATTATATATATATGCCAGCACAAATTGTATCATTTATCATTCCCTTATGTTGCAAAATAAGAAAGAGGTAAGTAACTCTTCAAATAATTAAAGTTCAATGTTGCTTTCACAATAGGGAGGGCAAGCAATATATATATATACGTTTAAAATGAAAGTAAGCAAGCAGCTAACAATTATGATAAGCTGAATATTTATTTAAGATGCCGAATGAAGAGTATCTTTCTCAATTATAAAAAGTTATTTAAATATAAAAGTGATTATATCTACTCTAAATTAAAAATCGATATAATTAATTGTATTTTATTTTTTAAAAAATTATATCAATTTATTTTTTAATTTTACGAGTTGCACTACTAGAATGTAACGATTTACCGATGGAAATTAGTGACGGACAATTCTCCGTCGCTAATTACCGACGGATGACTAAATTACTGACGGATTACCGACGGACAAAATTTCTATCGCTAAAGTCTCTAAAAATTTTCCGCGAAAAATTAGTGCCTGATTTAGTGATGGAGTTTCGTATCCGTTTCTAATTTAGCGACGGATTTAAAATCCCTCGCTTAATTGCTAACATTATTAAAAAAATTTATTAATTTTTGGTATTATATAAATAATTCTATTAATTTTATTAAAAATTATAGTACTAAATTTTAATATTAAATAATATAGTTCTAATTTTTGTATTAATAGAATAATTCTATTAATTTTATTAACTACTATCTATTATGTTATTACTATAATATATTATAT
>CATIWO010762006.1:0-10419 GCA_949673435.1 Macaranga tanarius | reverse complement strand
GTTTAATACAGGGATCAATGTTCAGGCTATGAGCCACTATTGTTGAATCAATTCCTTCTATTTCTGATGCTTTTGTGGCAAAAGTGCCCGAGTGGTTTTATAATACTCGCTCTAATTTTTCTTTTGCTTGCTCTGGTATCTCGCCACCAATTTTTATAATTGTGCCATTTGTCAACTTCATCTTTTTCAATTCTTCTACCGGTTCTAGTTTTATACTTTGTCCTTTGATTTCCATGTTAGATTTAATGGGAAAGGCTTCCAACTCATCCTTGGTGGCCAATTGATAGCACTGCTTGGCTATTTCCTAGTCTCCTTTGATCGTAATAACTCACCCTTGAATTGGGATTTTCATTATCAAGTATCTAATACCTGTTACAACGTTGGTTTCCCATAAGATTAGTCTTCCGATGACTCCATTATAGGCCAGTCTTGTATCTACAATGTTGAACAGTGCTTTTACTATAATATGCTCTTGGGAGTCTCGTTCTCCCAATTCTATGCTCAATTCGACACTTCCCATTGGTTTGATGGTTCTCCCACAAAAGCTGGTTATGGGGTTTGTTATGGGTTTCAGTTCTACTGATGAATCTCCCATTGCTCGAAAGGCTTCCCAAGTTAACACGTTAACTGCACTTCCGTCATCTACGAGCATCCTCCTCACAAGGTAATTTTTTATATGCGTGTTAATGACTAGTGCGTCATTATGAGGTTGCTTGACGTGTTGTCCATCTTCTGGGGTGATTGTGATCATTGGTATGGAAGAACTGGTTCGTGTCGTATATATCTCTCTTCGTGGTCTTTTTCTGGCTCCTGATGACGATTCACCACCTATAATCATGTTTATGACTCCAGACATGTCTCTGCGAGTCTTCTTTGTGTCTTCCTCATGTTTAGAATGAATATCCGAATTTCTAGTTCACTTTGGGAAGTCTTCCGTGAACTTTCTCAAAGAGCCTGTTTTGACCAATTGTTCTATCTCAATTTTGAGGTCACGACATTCGTCAGTGTCATGACCGTGGTCTGGGTGGTATCTGCAATATTAATTTTTATCTCTTTTTCCTCCATAAAGTGGATTAAGTTTTTACGGAGTAGGTATATCAATACCGTTTTGTTTGATCCATATTAATATTTCTGATCTAGGAGCGTTAAGAGGAGCATATCTTTTATCGTTGCTCCTTTGTTTGCTGGAACCATATTCCATTTTTGATTCTTTTTTTCTCCTCTTTTCTTCTTGACCCCCTTTCGTCGTCTCTTTTTTTCATGTCTCTTCTGTCTTTATCTAAGTCAATCAGCTTGGTTGCGATTGCCATTACTTCCGAAAAAGTTTGGGGCTTCTTGGTCGTTATCTTATCTCTAAGCTTCTTCAGCTTAGTTCCAAATTTCAAAGCATCTACAGCTGATTCATTGCTCAAATGCTCAATTTGCATAGCAATTTTATTAAATCTGTCAAGATAGCTTCGAAGTGTCTCATTATCATCTTATTTACAGAGTTGTAAATCATTAATGCTCTTCTTTGGCGGGATATTGGTAATGAATCGAGTCCTGAATTGCTCGATTAACTCTTCAAAAGTGGCTATAGAATTTTTTAGTAATCTGTGGAACCATATCTGAGCTGTGTTTGTCAGAGTTGTGGGGAAGACTCGACACATGATCGCATCATTAACATTCTGCAACATCATCTTTGTGCAGAACATTGAGACGTGTATGACGAGATCATTTAATCCATCATATTAATCTAGAGGTGGGACCTTAAATTTTGACGGTATTAAGGTCGCCATTATGCTGTGAACGAATGGAGTACTTCCATCTAGTATGCATTCCTCTATCTCATCAGGTCCTGTGCGAGCCTTGTGTAATGCTTCTCGTAACTGACAATTGAAGTCAGCTCTCCTAGGAAAATCAGATTCGGATTCCAATTCCTGCACTGAATTGGATTCCTGTCTCATATTTCTGTTATCCCATAGCTTCTCTCGTTCAGTTTGGACTGGCAATCGATTGTCATTGTTCACTCCTATTGCTGGGACCGATCTGGGAGTTGATGCTCCCGTAGCAAGTCCGTCGTTTGCTCCTTGAGAAAAGAGTGAAATTTACTATTGTATAAACTGAAGTTGTGTGTTAAGGTTTTAAATTATTTATTCTCTAGCTAATGGTGGTAGATTGAGTGGGACGGGAGTTTGACTTGTTCTGCCCATATTAGGTGGAGTTGAAAACTCCGAGAGGTTTGAAAAAAGAATGGTTGGAGTATATATGGACATATACTGGAAAGGAGCATAATATGGAGGAGATATTCCGTAAGTTATTTCTGGTTGAGTAGTGATTGTTAATGGCAATGATTCTGATTTAAGAGATTGTGAATAATTGTCTTAAGAAGTTGTCGGATGTGCTTGATTGATAACTAAGGTGCTGGTAGATGCTCCACTTTGGCTAGGTGGAGGATCTGAAGTGTTTGCCATGAATTAGCGTAGGAGATTTCGATGAATGTGGTTTGGAAAAACAAATTCGTATTTTTCCCACAGACGGCGCCAATCGATGAATGTCAACCTCCTCCAAACCTACAAATATAAGAGAAAACCTTGGATGAGCCTAGGATCTCTGATCCGTAGGTTCTCCGATGCTTAAGTTAGAGAAAGTTTATTCAAGATGATTTAATAATGAAAGATATGAGCCTATTTATAGGCACAAGAATGACATACCTAGTCCTATTTGGATTTATATCATGAGAGTCCTAATTCCTTACGAATTAGGTCTCCTTAACCTTATTGATCAGAGTCCTTTCAGGACTTAGATTCGTGGATATAGGAACATGATAATTCTCATATTTATCATGAAGCTCATATATTTGTAGAATATTATTATCGAACAACCATGGTCAAGTATTTATTTAAATATATTAGTAAAGGTACTAATAGAATTCGAGTAGTTATTCATAATTATGAAAAAGACATAGCGGATTTTGATAATTCTGAGAATAATATTATCGATGAAAAAAAAACATATTTAGATTGTCGTTATATTTTTCCATGTGAAGCTGTTTGGCATTTATTTGAATTTCCAATACACCATAGAGAACCAGCTGTTGAAAAATTAAGCATACATTTAGAAAATATGAACCAGATTCTTTTTCGTCCTACAGATAATTTGAATTATATTGTAAATAATTTAAATTTTACACGTACTATATTTACTGAGTGGATGAGATCGAATGCTATGCATAAAGATGCTAGAAGTTTAACATACTCTGAATTTCCTATAAAATGGGTCTGGCAAAGTCAGGATAAACTATGGACTAGGCGGAAAAAAGGATATTGTATTGGTAGAATAGCATATGTACATCCAAGTTCTGGTGAATTGTATTATTTAAGAATGCTTATAAATATTGTCAGAGGACCTAAAACATTTGAGGATATCAGAACTGTATCGGGAGTTTTACATCCTACATTTCAGTCTGCATGTGATGCTTATGGTTTATTAGGAAATGATATGGAATGGATTTATGCATTAGAAGAAGCCACTCTACAAGCATCTTCTTTCCAATTACGTAATTTATTTACTGTTTTAGTACTTTTTTGTGAAGTTGGTGATCCTAGAAAACTTTTTGAATTATTTTAGAAAAATTTTACTGATGATATTATATATGATTTAAGAAATACATTAGAAGTCCCGGTTGCATCTATTTCTGAGCAATATTTAAAGAATAAAGTTTTATTAGAACTTGAAAAAAATATTTAATCACAATTTCTCTTCGATATCTAATTTTGATTTGCCCCAACCTAATTACTCTATAAATAGTGATATAAATAATAGATTACTAATTGAAGAATTAAACTACAATATTGAAGAATTGAAACAAAAACATGCATTATTGTTGCAATCACTTAATTTTGATCAACAAAAAATATATGATGATGTAATTAATGCTGTAAATTATAATATTGGAGGATTATTTTTTGTTTATGGTTACGGCGGAACATGTAAAATATACTTATATGAAACTATTATATCATATTTCAGATCAAGAGGTAAAATTGTTTTAGCTGTTGCTTCATCTGGTATTGCAACATTGTTATTATCAGAAGGTAGAACTGCACATTGTAGATTTAAAATACCTATTAATCTAAATGAATATTCTTCGTGCGAAATTAAAAAAGGAACACATTTAGCTAGATTGATAGAAGAAACCTGTTTAATAATATAGGATGAAGCCCCAATGAGTCATAGGTATTGTTTTGAAGCGATTGATAGGACATTTAGAGATATTTTATGTAGCACAGATACTGATAGACAAAGTAAACCTTTTGGGGGTAAAACTATTTTATTTGGAGATGATTTTAGGCAAATTCTACCTGTTATTGTGGATGGCGACAAAGAAGATATTATAAATGCTTCGATAACACGTTCTTATTTATGGGAATCATTTAAGGTTTATAAATTAACAATTAATATGCGATTGACATCAACAAATAATATAAATGATGAAATACATGAAATAGCTAAATTTTCTGAATGGATTTTATCTGTTGGTGATGGAACCGCTCCTATAAAAAATATAGAAAAGGATGGAGAAGAAAACAAGTTTATTGAAATTCCTAATAATCTACTTATAAAAATATATGAAGATCCAATTAATATAATAATAAACGAAACATATCCTAACTTTACAAAAAAGTATAATGATTATTCATATATAAAAAAGAGAACAATTTTAACTCCAACTAATGAAATAGTTGATGTCATTAATCAAGAAATGTTAAAATTAGTCATTGAAGAAGAAAAAATTTATTATAGTTCAGATTCAATATGTAAAACATCAAACGGTGTCGAAGAATTAGAAGTTCTTTATCCGATTGAATTTTTAAATTCATTAAATTTTAATGGTTTTCCACAACATAAATTAAAGCTTAAAAAAAATATTCCTGTTATGTTACTTCGTAATATTAATCCTAGTATTGGATTATGTAATGGAACTAGATTGATGATAACAGAATTAGGCACGAAAGTCATAGAAGCAATCGTTATGACTGGTTCTCATTGTGGTAAAAAAGTATTCATACCTCGAATTGTTCTTATATATCAAGACAATAAATGGCCATTTATACTAAAAAGAAGACAGTTTCCCATAAGAATTTGTTATTGTATGACAATAAATAAAAGTCAGGGGCAAATATTAAAACAAGTAGGATTATACTTGCATGATTATGTTTTTTCACATGGCCAATTGTATGTTGCTCTATCTAGAGTTACTTCTTATAGAGGTATAAAAATATTAATAAAGAAAAAAATACATATGATGGTTGTGAATATAAAAAATATACAAAAAACATTGTCTATTCGGAAATCTTTGATGACATTGCCTTGCACTGTTGAGTTATGAGTTGTGCGATTGTATAATAAAAAAGTTTGTTTTATTATACAAATGATTTATTTTATACTAACATTGTATTTTTCTGTATAGTAATGTAACAGCTAAATTAAAGACAATGTCGTACACACTGTTTTCTGAAATTAATAATGCAATAAAAAATATTCGGATCAAGGCTCGAGTTATTCGAATTTGGGAGTTTGTCAACATTAGCAACTCAAATGAAATTTATAGTTTGGAATTTCTAATGCTCGATGAAAAGGCAATTAAGTTAATTTTTAATAACATAATTTATTTGGTTTATTTATTATACCATTAATTATTTGTTAATGTTAATAGGCTGACACTATCCAAGGAACGATTCCAAAATAATGCGTAGATCATTTTAGACAGCTGTTGGTTGAAGGAAAGATTTATCATATATCTGGTTTTGTAATCATACCTGCACAAGCGAGCTACAAAATTAGCGGTCATCCATTTCGTATTAGACTACTTAAAAATACTTTTGTGAAGCCGCTAGACGAAGAAAATTGTCAAATACCATTTGATAGATTTGACTTTTTAAGTTTTGAAGAAGTAAGATCGAGAGTTGGTAATAAAATGTATTTGACAGGTATATATACTATTCTTATTTTATATTTGTTTAATAAAAAAACTACAACTAATTTCTCTCTCTCTCTCTCTCTCTCTATATATATATATATGTATGTATGTATGTGTGTATGTATGTATGTATGTATGTATATGTAATATGTATGTATATGTATAAAAGATGTTTTTGGACAAGTAACATCAATTGGGAGTATTGAAGAGGTTTACATCACTGGCAGAATTGCAAGAAAAAATGAATTGGAATAAAAAATGCAGAGTACGTATTTCCATTTAAATAATTAATTTCTATTATTGGTTTGTTATTTATAATTAATATTTGTATTATTTCTATTTAGAGATGATAAGTTGGATGTTACATTGTGGGACAAGGCTACTGTTATGTTTCCAGAAGATAGGGTATTCGATGAAGAAACAAATGGTCCTGTAATAGTTGCTTTTCTGGCGATGATCGTGAAAAAATTCAATGGTATTTATTGAGTATATATAGTTGTTTATTTTTTAAAAATTTCAGGCTACTATAAAATTTTAAAAAATGATAATTTTTTTTATTTTTGCTTTAATTTTTAATAACAATAATTATTAACAAAAAATAATTAATATTTTTTCTACAATTTACACAGATGCAGTGACAGTTAATAGCACTTCAGCAACAAGATTCGTTTTGAATCTTGATATTCCTGAGATTATTTCAATGAAAGAAAGGTAAATCAAAGTTTTTTCATATTTAATTAACTTTAAAGGAAAAAATAATATATTTTCATTAATTCTTAAAATTATATCAATGTAGATTTCAACAGCCATTTCAAAAAATTTCTAAGCTCGAGGTAGGAAATCAAACTTCTAGGAATCTTGAGGCAGAAAAAGAGACCAATCGTCGAACAATTTCACAGTTGCTATCACTTGATATTCATTCTGATAAGGAAAAAATATGCTTTGTTGAAAAAAATAATAGCACTTTTTTACGTTGAATATACTTGAAATTATTTTTTTATAGGATATCAAATTTACACGCAAAGCAACTATTAAAAGTATTGATGTTACAAACGGCTGGTGGTACAAGGCATGTCCTCAGTGCAGAAGTAGTGTCCAGAGTTATAATGAACAATTATGGTGTAATAATTGTGGAGTTCTGCAAGATCTTCCAATTCATTGGTAATATTCTAGACATTTTTTTTATTTAAAATAATATATTTATATCAAGTCTTTTACATATTTTCATATTAACTTTTTTAGGTATAAATTGAATACTACTGTCGAAGATAATACTGGCTCTACATCTTTTCTTATATTTGGACGACTAGCAACTGATTTAATTGCTTTGCCATCGAGTACCTTAGCCCACAGTTACAAAGATAGATTGTCAGTTCCTCCATTGATGACTCAAATTTTTGGATTAGAGCGAATCTTCCAAGTTGTTATCAGCAACAAGATTGAAGATCTATATGATCTTTCTTTTAAAGTCATACATATTTTCAAAGAAGAAGAATCTCCTATTCCGAGCAATCAGGAAAAATTAAAATTGTCTTCTACAAGTTCGACCTTACTTCACAAACCTGTAACTAGCGACGTGAATAAAGCTGTTAAAAGATCACTTGATTTTGCAGAATGTAACAGCGAACACATTACTCAAACATTTGAAATGTCGCAAATGGTTGAAATTCCCATGACATCTATATCAATTGGTCAATTACAAGTTGATTTATTTCCAGAAGAATTACCAGTCAAGAAATCTTGCTCCAGGTTTTTTTTTAATGAAAATAATAAAATAAATTGTTAAATTTTCCAAATAATGATAATTAATTAATTAATTATTTACTTTTTTTGCAGGATTGATGAACCATATGACAAGAAAAATTAATATTGTTTTTACTTTCAATGTAATCAATCTCGATTTTTTTTGAATGATTTACCAAAAAAAACCTGTATTTAAAAATATTATCTTAATGTCTGAAGTTTAATTTATGAAATTTTATATGTACTGATTATATATATATATTCATTGACCCGCGGCGAAGCGTGGGTAATCTTCCTAGTTATATATATAGTCAGATACTCAGATATTAGAAAACTGGTGATCGATTCTTAGTCTCTCCCTCAATGGTATTGGGAATTAACTACTATGATGAATACTATCGAATTAATTTTTCTTTTTGCTTAATGTAAATATCTCCAACATTACTGATTTTATCCGCACGGCTATATGAAATGATGAGATAAAACATTGCTATATATTTGAATGATGGGTTTATAAATGTTTTTGCAGGGAATTTATATTATTTGGTCATGTATTGCAAGATTTATTATTCTTATTGATTGAGATTATAAAAATTCTAAATATGTTTAGTGAACAGAGATGTTATTTGACTTTAATCAACTAAAACAAAAATAAAAATTATTTTTTACCATATCAAGTATATTATACTTGGTCAAATTAAAAAATAAAATATCAATAACATATAAATATTACATTACCAAGTCATGAGTTCAATTCCAAATCATCTTGGAGGTGAAATTTCCCTCATTTTTTCCAAAAAAAAATTAAAAGATAGTTAAAATGTTATTTATACTCCAAATTTGTCAAATATAGAGTGCAAAGATTAATAGATCAAGGCTCCGTTTGTTTACGGAAAATATTATGTCTCTTGAAAAATATTTTCCAAAAAAAATATTTTCCAGAAAAATATAATATTTTTTTATGTTTGGCTACAACACTAGAAAAATAGTTAAAAAGTATTTTTAGTATTTATTTTATAATAGAGTTTTTCCTAAATTATACAATATTACATATAAATGGTAACACTATTTTTTATTTTTTTTCTCTCTTTATATTTGATAAACATTCAAGTCTTGGAAAATAACTTCCCGTTTTCAAAATGGGAAGTTGTTTTCCCATATTTTAAGTTATTTTCCTTTGACTAATAACTTATTTTTCTTTGACTTATTTTATTTTGGTAACCAAACATTAGAAAATAAGGGAAAATATTTTCGGGAAGAATATTTTTCGTAAACAAACGGAGCCCAAATATATAAAAATACCCTATTATTTAATGCTTCTTCCATCCCAAAATTATACACCTACTTTAACTGTCATAGTATAATAGCTTTTAAATATTTACTTAGTATTATAGATTTATGGTATAGAAAGTAAAATCCTAGCTATATTCAACATCTTTTTACTTTCAAATTCTCTTTTTTTTCTATAAAGAAAATTACTGTTGTTCAATGTGTCTACTGATCATGAAGAATGGAAAATTTTATGCATCAGAAATCTGCCAGCTTGCTGGGAGGTACGTAGCATTTAGAATTTTCTATTTACAGAACTTGCCAACTGATGCATGAAGAAGAAAAAGAACAAGGACAGCTATAATCTCTAATTATAAATTGTATAATTTCCTTTTAGAACCAGAATTTTTTTTTCTCTTGAGAATAAAGTGCAACTAACACCTAAGATCTTAGGTGTTTCACTATAGGCATCTTATTTTTTGTGTTATAATTGGGCATTCATTAAAAATAAATCAATTTTTGCAATGTTACAATTTAGGATTAACAGTTAGAAAATAAAATTTTGTTAAATTTAAGAAAAAAAATAAATTATATTATACTTTTTATACTTTTTCTTTAGCTGATAATATTGTGCTTGAGAGTAGGGGTGAGCACGGTCTGGGTAAATCCGAGGAAAAAAATTCTCCAGTACCGTACCATATTTCGGGAATTTTAAAAATAAAATCTCCAATACCAGTACCAGTTTTCGGTACGGTTCGGTACGGAAATACCGTGCTGTACCAGTTTTTCGGTACGGTTCGGTACAAAGATTCGGTTCTTTCGGAACGGATCGGTATGAAACGGTACAGTTCCGGAATTTGAGAATTTATATTATTAATTAAATATATATTTATCATCAACATATAAAATAATAAAAAATTATTTTATAACCTATTTAAAAAAATAATAAATAATGCTAACTAATAGATAAATTAATAAACTTAAACTAAGATATTACATAAATATTTTGTTTCAGTTAAATAACCACAAAATTTATTCTTATAGATATATGATAATATATCTATAACATATATATATATATATATATATATAATTATTTACTGCTTTAATATATAGTTATTTGTAAGCCAAAAAAAAAAAAAAGGGGACTAAAATTGTCACAATGGCGGCTTTAATAGTTAACTAGGCCATTAAATTGGCTCAAGACTAGCCAATTTTGGCACAGGACCATTGTTATATAGTTGTATCTAAATATTCTGTTACTGTATGGTGCACTTAATGGCGTTTATTAACATAGAATTGTATGTGCAATATGCATAGCTTGTATCATAACTTTAAAGTATTGGGAAGTGGGAAATCTCATGGGACCTGTAGAAATTTTGTGTAAGCAATTTGAGATTAAGCAAAATGCATAATAATATCTTGCAAATAATTTCACCACATAT
>CATIWO010761693.1:0-10714 GCA_949673435.1 Macaranga tanarius | reverse complement strand
ATTAGGTCCAAACTTAACTTACAAGTACACCCCTCTCTACTAATATGCACATGCCAAACTCAAATGCAACTCAAGACTCTATTCCACATGTCATAAAAATATATACATGAACAGTGCATCTGAAAATAAGGGTGTTACAATACGCATGCGCAGAGCTGGCCCCCAAGGCCTAACCACTCAATTGTACGCCTCCAAGGCTATATGTACAACCAAGAGTTGTCCCCAAGATAGTTTCTGAATAATATTTCTGAATAAACACCAGTCATCATGGTGCAATCTAATAGGTACATAATACGAGTGTATAGCTTCGTCCATAAAACCAATTCAATCACATTTATCAAATTGCCATAGAATATAATAGATGAATAGCAGTGTAAAGCTAAATATAATCATTATATCAACATATTAACCATATATTTACTTAGAATTACTTTTGCTATATCAACACTACTTATATGCTACATATTCCCATTTATTAAAATAAAAGCTAAGAAATTTATACAATCATGCTTTATTACTAATACATGATAAAAATTCCCTTTGTAAGGAAACATCAGATTTTTAACATAGAAAACTTTTTTTCCAAACTGTAAAACATATTCTTTCATATATATATATATATATATATATATATATATATAGTTTCAAAATAGTTTTATATATGTATCCACTCACCTGAGCCTGCTGAACCAAAACCTAGTTGGTTGGCCTTGATCTAACCTCTACAGCTCCAAATTGATCCGATCCTTATATCCATAAGTAAAATCATAAGAATACAAGCTTAAATCTTGATTCTACTTAACTTAAATTGATCTACGGCTACAGGATATGGTTGAGGTACCAAAAAATGGCCTAAAACTGCTAAAAATAGGGTTTTCGGGAGGCTGCTTGGGCTATCACTATTCACAAACACTATTCATAAATACTATTCATGGGCACTATTCATTGATACTATTCATAAAACACTATTCATGGACACTATTCACAGAGGCGAAAAACTAGATTTAATCAACCAAAAATGCTATAAAACAATCTAAATCAAACCCAAACATTATTTTAATCATCGGAGGGGTCTATTTTAGCATAAATAAGCTTTAAAACTCAAAATTTCAATAAAAATATTAAATTTAAAAACTAGAATAAAAATAACTTTACTTACCAAAAACTCTTGTATATAATCTTGGATCTGTAATAAGAAACCTTAAATTGATATTTGGAAGTTGAGAAAAGAAAAAAAAATGAAAAAGATGAAGAAATGAAAAATTTTGGCGCAGAGAATAAAGAAGAAAAAAGAAAATGGCGAGAAATGAAGCTTTTGCTTCTTTTCTTCTTTAAAAAAATATATTTTTAGAAAATATTCATTTTAGTCCCTCTTTGACAAATATCCATTTTAGTCCCCCAAAATTTTTAAAATAACTAAAAAGGTCCTCAAACTTATTTCAAATGAATCGAAATTTAAAATTTTATCTAAACTTTAATTTTCTAGGACAGAGTATTAAAATTCTCTCCCTCTTAAGAAATTTCGTCCTCAAAATTTACATACCTATGGAGAGAATAAATGAGGATATTGAACTCGCATATCCTCCTCCCTTTCCCAAGTGGCTTCCTCCTTGGAATGGTTACTCCACAACACCTTAACCAATGGAATCACCTTATTCCTTAAGACTTTCTCTTCTCTAGCTAGGATCCTTATAAGTTCTTATGCATACGTCAAATCCTCTCTTAACTCAATCGACTGCTGCTTCAATATATGAGAGGGATCGCTTATGTATCTCCTTAACAAAGATACATAGAAGACATCATGCACTTGAGCCAATTATGGAGGTAAAGCTAATCAATATGCTACCGACCCAATCCTTTCAAATACCTCATATGGTCCAATGAAACGAGGACTTAACTTCCCCCGCTTTCCAAACTGAACTATACCCTTCCATGGAGATATTTTTAAAAATACTTTATCTTTTGCATTAAACTTAATATCCTTTCTTTTCAAGTCAGTATAACTTTTCTATCTGTCTTGTGCAGCCTTTAACCTATTTCGGATTAACTCAATCTTATCTGTGGTCAACTGCACAATCTCTAGTCTTATAAGTTTTCTTTCTCCTGCCTCATTCTAACATACCGGAGTTCTACATTTTCTTTCGTACAAGGCTTTATAGGGTGCCATACCAAGACTTGCATGATGACTGTTGTTGTACAAAAATTCCATCAATGGTAAGTGCTTATCCCAACTTCCTTTGAATTCCATCACACATGCCCTCAGCATGCCCTCGAGAGTTTGGATAGTCTTTTTCGATTAACCATCAGTTTGTGGGTAAAAGGAAGTACTAAACTTTAACTTTGTACCCATAGCTTGATGCAAACTAGGCCAAAATCTAGAGGTAAATCTAGGATCTCGGTCTGATACAATGGAGATAGGTGCACCGTGAAGTCTTACAATCTTATTCATATAAACTTGTGCCAACTTGTCTAACGAATAATCCACTTTGACTGGTAGAAAGTGAGATGATTTAGTCAACCGATCCACTATAATCCATATTGCATCGTGTCCTTGTTGTGTTTGAGATAATCCTATTACAAAGTCCATAGTGATATGCTCCCATTTCCATTCTGGAATTAGAAGTGGTTGCAAAAGACCTGATGGATGCTGATGTTCAGCCTTCACTTGTTGATAAACCAAACATCTTGCCACATAGTCTGCTACATCTCTTTTCATTCTTTTCCACTAATAACTCTCTTAGAGTGTACGGTACATTTTAGTACTACCCAGATGCATTGAGTATGCGGAACAATGAGCCTCCTCCATAATTTCCCGCTTTAAGTCTTCAACATTTGGAACATAAAGTCTTTCTCTAAGCATTAAAGTTCCATCCTCTCGAAAAGAAAAATCATCTTATGATCCACTTTTTACTTCCTCCATGATCTTACATAAACGAGCATCTTGTGCTTGAGCTTCCTTAACTCGTTCTACCATAATGGGTCTCACCTTAAGAGTTGTCAACAACATTCTTTGGTTATCAACTTTTATGTCTACATTCATGGCTTAAAGCTCTAGAAACAAAGGAGATGGCACTGACTTCATATGAGCTAAGCTGTCATAGGACTTCTGGCTAAGAGCATCTGCTATAACATTTGCCTTACCAGGATGATACTCCATTGTACAATCGTAGTCATTTAATAGTTCAATCCATTTTCTCTGCCTACTCAAAATATATTTAAGAGATCGATGGTTTGTGAAAATTTAACACATCTCTCCATAAAGATAATGCCTCCACGTCTTAAGAGCAAACACAACAACTGCTAATTCCAAATCGTGAGTTGGATAATTCGATTCATGCGGCCTCAGTTGTCTAGAAACATAGGCTATCACTTTCCCATATTGCATGAGTACACAACCCAATCCTTTTCCTGATGCATTACTATAAATCACAAATTCACCACCGTCTATTGGAAGACTTAATACTAGTGCTGAAGTCAAACATTCATTAAGTTTTTTGAAATCCTCTTGACATTCTTCTATCCATACAAACTTCACATTCTTTCTTAACAATTTCATTAACGAAGCTGCTACAATTGAGAAGTCCTGAACAAATTGACGATAGTAACCAGCCAATCCTAAGAAACTCCTTATCTCTGTGGCATTAGTTGGTGTGGTTCCCATTTAACTACTATCTCAATTTTCTTAGGGTCTATATAAACACATTCTGCCGATATAACATGCCTTAAGAAAATAATCCGATCCAACCAAAATTCATATTTACTCATTTTTGCAAATAGTTGCTTACTTCTCAAAGTTTGCAAAACTATCCTCAAATGTTCTTCATGTTCCTCGTTACTTCGAGAATACATCAGTATATCATCTATGAATACAATCATAAACTTATCCAGGTATTTCTAAAATACCCTATTTATGATATCCATGAAAACAGCTGATGCATTGGTTAATCCAAACGGCATAACAAAAAACTCGTAGTGTCCATAATGCATCCTCAATGTCATTTTAAATATATTTGTCACCTTGATCTTCAGTTGATGGTATCCGGACCTCAAGTCAATCTTTGAGAAAACCTTAGCACCTTACAATTGATCAAGAAGATCATCAATACGAGGTAAGGGATACTTATTCTACACTGTAACCTTGTTCAACTGTCGGTCATGGAACCATCCTTTTTCTTCACAAGTAGCACTGGTGCTCCCATGGAGATACACTAGGCCTAATGAAGCCCTTATCTAATAACTCCTGTAGTTGAATCTTTAATTCTTTTAATTCTGCTGGATCCATTCTATAAGGCACTTGCAAAATTAAAGTTGTACCCAGAATCATATCTATAGTAAATTCAATCTCTCTATTTGGAGGTGAACCAGGAAGATCTTTGGGAAAAACATCTTCAAACTCACATACTATTGAAATATCTTCTACCTTCGGCCCTTCAGACTTAGTATCAACCACATAAGCAAGATATACTTAGCAGCCTTTCCTTAGCATTTTCCTTGCAGTTATGGTTAATATCAAATAAGAGGAAAGAGCATATCGTAAACCTTATAAAGAAAATTTATCTTCCCCAAGACGATCAAACTCTACTATCTTCTTGAAATAATGCACTATAGCACGATGGCAAGATAGCCAATCCATGCCTAAGATTGTATCTAAACCTTGAAGTTCTAGGGGAACTAAATTTGCTAGAAGCTCATATTCACCTATCTTAACTACACAATATTTACATACTTTCTTACAAGTCTTAGAGTTTCCCAAAGGATTGCTAATAATCATATTAACATATAAAGAACTAGGCTTAACTTTAGCATACAAAGCAAAAGAATGAGACAAAAAGGAATATGTAGCTCCTGGGTTAAATAACACATATGCATCTCGGTCAAAGATAGTCAACATACCCATAACAACTTTTAAAGATGCTAGTGTTTTCTCTTGTGTCATCGCAAAGACTCTAGCCTATGTCACAATTTGATTCTGCTGAGAACTCTGACCTTGCTGGGATGTTGCGGCAATAACACGATCTCTACCCATACTAGGGCTAAAATCGGTGGTGACCTGTCTATTTGGTGGAGAGTTCCTACTACCACTCTGGTTTCTAGGCATAACAGCTCCTTGTCCTAAACCACCAAATTATATTAATGAAGGGCAATCTCTTTTTATGTGGCCAACTTCTCCACATTCATAACAACTCATTGACCTATTTTTATATTCCCTTTCATGGAACTTGCCATAAGTTTGGCATTGAGGGTAGGTGAGTCTTCTCGGGTTACTCTGTTGCATGCCTCCTCGAGTTTGCCTTTGGCCACTGGCCGAGCTACCAGCTGGTTATCTTATAAAACTTTGGCTCATCTGTGGCTGATTTCCTTGTTGTCCCTTGTTTATGTAAGAGCCTTGTCCACTTCCACCATAACTAGACCTAAGTGGAAATGTATTACCCCCTCTGCTAACCCGCTTGTTTGTAAACCCTTGAGAATAACCTGGATTAAACCTTTTATTCCTCTGCTCATCTTCTGTTTCCTCATTCCTTACCTTTTCAAACGTAAGTGCCTTTTGAACTAGCTCTCGAAAGTTATTTCCTTCATACTAGGCTATCCCAGTTTTTAGTTAAGCTTTCAGTCCACTTCTGAGCCGATTGCACTTGATTTCTTCTGAAGACATAATCTCTGTAAAAAAGCGATAGAGATCCTCAAATTTATTAGCATATTCCTTGACTGATAAACTCCCTTAGTTCAGCTTAAAGAAAGCTTCTTATTTACTTTTCTTGTAGCTTCCTGTCAAATACTCCTTATAGAACTCAGTGATAAATATGTTCCATGTCAGTCCTTCACCATATAAATGGTGAATCCTTGATAGCCAATCATCTGCTAAGCCTTTCACAATTCCGTGCATGTTCTGCACCTTTTCCACCTCCGTCAATCCTAAAATAAGGAAGGCTTTCTCCAATTTCTTCAACCATTCATCAGCTATTCCTTTATCAATTGACCCCTCGAAGTCGTAAGCACCTAGTCTGCATGCACGATCTACTATCATCCATGGATCTTGATATTGCTCACAAGCAGCCATAGCTGCCACAAACGCCTAAGTCATCAGAGCTCCAATATCGGCATCATCTTGAAACTATAGTACTGGTGGCTCTGGTTGAGGAATAGGTGGAACTTGTGGTTGAGCTAGAGGTATATGAACAGGTTGTAGCTGTGAAGCTGCTGGATATGCTCCTGATACACTAGCCAAAATGGAATCTACATGTTCCTCTCCACTAACTGACATATCATCCGCTCTCTTCGGATGATTAGAAAGACTCCTATGAGGTTAGCCAATATTAGCAAGCCTAGCTATGCGACCACGATTACCACGGCCTCTACCACCTATAAGTTTTGACGACATGATCTATAAAACCACAATGACAAAAATAATCTTAGACTTAACAGTTCTATTCCAAAGATAAACATTTATACAAACTGCTAAATCTAGGTAAGCTGCTAAACTCAAACTCTTTACCCTAGGCTCTTTAAACCTAGGCTCTGATACCAAAAATTGTCACACCCGCTCCTCTAGCTATCGAACCGAATGCGACATGCTACGCCGAGTTGACATACTAATACTATAAATATAATCTTAAACCTCAATCATCAAGATGGACTTAAAATAAAGTTGTCATTATACATACTAAGAATCTTTTACAACAATTTTAATTATATCATAATACAAGTTCATATACTAATTAATAAATAAGTCTTAAAATAATACAAAAGTCCAAAAGTCTGAGTTTATTGGCTCAACCTCTCTAGATACTGGATAGCACTAGACTGATCTACTAGTTACTGCTGATGCTACTCTGCTGGATCTGAAAATATTTTAAAATAAGAAGAGAGGGTGAGTACAAAAATACTTAGTGAGTAGAATAACTTAAAATACTATAAATTAAAGTGGGAATATTAGCTATCTGCTAAAATAATTATAGATATATCAATATGTTCTAAAACTGCCTTGAAATGATGGAAATCAATAAATTGCTGAAATAACATAATACAATATATATGCATAAACTGATTTGTTGCTAGCTGAAATAATATAATGTTTTAGCTAAACCGCTTCCTTACAAGCCGATTTAAGACTTAAATATTACATTCATAAAAATACTATCCCATACACTCATTAATATGTAACCAAAGATTGTGTTAACACAATAGGCGGCATTGATGACCTAGCGTCCCATATGCACTCTTATAGAAATTATAAAACTGGTCATATGCATGCGCAGAATTGGCACCCAAGGCCTAACCACCCAATTGTATGCCCTCAAGGATATATGTACAATCAGGTGCTGTCCCCAAGACAGTTTCTGAATAATATTTCTGAATAAACACTAGTCATCATGGTGCAATCTAATGAGTACATAATACGAGTGTATAATTTTATCCATAAAACCAATTCAATCACATTTATCAAATTGGCATAGAACATAATAGATGAATAGTAAAACGTACAGTTATGTAAAGCTGAACATAATCATTGTATCAACATATTAACCATGTATTTACTTAGAATTACTTTTTCTATATCAATACTAGTTATATGCTACATGTTCCCATTTATTAAAATAAAAGCTAAGAAACTTATGCAATCTTGCTTTATAACTAATACATGATAAAAATTCCCTTTGTAAGGAAATATCAAATTTATAACATAGAAAACCTTTTTCCCAAATTGTAAAATGTATTCTTTCACACACACACACACACATATATATATATAGTTTCAAAATAGTTTTATATATGTATCCACTCACCTGAGCATGCTGAACCGAAACCTAGTTTGTTGGCCTTGATCTAGCCTCTACAGCTCTAAATTGATCCGATCCTAATATCCATAAGTAAAATCATACAAGCTTAAATCTTAATTTTACTCAACTTAAATTGATCTTCGGCTACATGATATGGTTTAGGACCCGAAAAAGGCTTAAAAATAGGGTTTTCAGGAGGCTGCTGGGGATATCACTATTCACATAGAGCTGTCACTATTCATCAATACTATTCACATGCACTATTCATAAAATACTATTCATGGACACTATTCACATAGGCGAAAAACTAGATTTAATCAACCAAAAATGTTAGAAAACAATCTAAATCAAACTCAAACATCATTTTAATTATCACAGGAGTCCATTTTAGTATAAATAAGCTTTAAAACTCGAAATTTCAATAAAAATATTAAATTTAAAAACTAGAATAAAAATAACTTTACTTACCAAAAACTCTTGTATAAAATTTTGGATCTATAATAAGAAACCTTAAATTGATGTTTGGAAGTTGAAAAAAGAAAAAAAAAATGAAAAAGATGAAGAAATGAAAAAGTTTGACGCAGAGAATAAACAAGAAGAAAGAAAATGGCGAGAAATGAAGCTTCTGCTTCTTTTCTTCTTTAAAAAAATATCTTTTGGCAAATATCAATTTTAGTCCCTCTTTGAGAAATATCTATTTTAGTCCCCTAAATTTTTTAAAATAATAAAAAAGGTTCTCAAACTTATTTCAAATGAATCAAAATCCAAAATTTTATCTAAACCTTAATTTTTTAGGACAAGGTATTACATATTATCTTTGAAATTAAATGCCCATTTAAATCCTAGCTACAAGTTACACGTCTATATTTTTTTTACTTAGCCAGGTTCATGTAATTATCAGCGCATCAAATCAACAGAGGATAAATTTCTCAGTGTTAGTGTCATGTTGGTGTAATGTAATTAGATGACTCATTTTGTGTCAAGAAAGACGTCAGTTGTTTTCATCTTAGGCCCCGTTTGGATGAGCTAATGGAGCTGCTGCTGCTGCTGTTATTGTTGTTGTTCCAAGAAACAAAAAATAAAATGCTCTAACAGCTCCAAAACAGCAGCAGCTCCAGCAACTCATCCAAATAGGTACTTATTCTCACTTCTCCTATGTCTTAACTAAGTTATAAATTTGCAATAGGCCCAAATTGTTATATGTACCTTGTTCTCTACAATAAGTTTTTCTCATTTTTTTTTTAAAAAAAAAAAAATGAAAAACTAATTGGCCAAATAAATTAATTTTTTTATTAATAAATTTTCAAATCATTTATTGTTTGCGGAAAAAAATCACTTGGCAAGATGTCAAGTGATGAAAATTTGTTTTCCTAATCTAAGTAAACTGATGACATATTGAATTATTAATAACAAAATTCAAAAAAAAAACTAATAAAACAAAGCTAACAAAAAATAACAAAACAGGAAATAAAAAACTATGGATGATGAACTAAGTAGCCAGGGATATTCGACCAGCACTGAACATCAGTTCTTGATCATAGCTTGAGCGCCAGATAAACAAGGTAACATTGAATTGTATATGCAATTTTATTTAAAAAAAAAAGCTTGCAAAGTCAGAAAAAAATAATTAAAAAAAAACATAAAACTAAAATTAAGAGAAATCGAGGATAATTTCTTCAATCAATTTCACAATTTCACATGTTTGTTTCTTGAAATGAGCTGGAAAACAATACATGTCAAGCATTACAACTTATAAGGCCTAACCTCTATTGATAAAGTCAGAGCATCTATCATAATCTCTTATTTGCTATTTAACAGAACTACTGGAATTTTTTTGTTTAAAAAATATTTAATATAAATTTAATTTAGCACATCTGGATCGAGATTACAATAAATTAATAGTTTACAGAAATAAACTATACCAATCAATAATTCAAACAAACCAAACAGACAAATACCTAAGAACTTAAACAAATAACCATATAATTTGTTAGAAAAAAAAAAAAAGTTTTGAGCCTTATTTTTAGCTATTAGGCTGAGATCTCATTGGCATAATTATTTTACATATAAGTTCAAAACTCGTAGCTACTGATGATAGTCAATAACTAATAACTATTGACTAATAATTTATAAATATAAATTACTTAATAAATTTTGTTAGTGAAAAATTTTATAAATTCAATCTTTTTTTTAATACAATAAAATGTATCTACTTTATTTTATTGTACATCTTCACAAAATAAGTTTATTTAAGTGGTGTTTTTTTTTTCACTTTTAGTCATATTTATATGCACCTTTTTAATTTTTTAATGAATTTTATTTTTTTCTCATCCTTGAATGTCATCGAATCTCACAAATTATGTGCTTTTAATATTTTATTATTTTAACATTAAATTTATTATTTTTAAATAAATTATTTAACATTGATAGGAAAAATTTGTATGATTTTGACTTTTATTAGCAGGATAGGTTTTTTCTAAAAAAAAAAGGATAGAATTAAAACAAATTTCTGTAATTCATTAATGCTAACCCAAGAAAAAAAAATCAAGGGCAAACACAAAAATCCTAAAAATTTATCCTCTTATTTTATTTTCATTAAAAATTTTTATTTTTAGCCGCACCAGTCATCTCTTAGATCGACGGTAAGCCCTTATAATTGATTTCTATTTAATTTAGTTTTGTTTCGTTTTTTTTGCATTCAATAAATACAATTTTTTGATCTGTTTGATTTTTTGTTAGATTTTCTGAATCTTCCTTATTAAGTTACTATTCTTGTCACACCTTAACCTCAAATCCACCATTATCAACAGTAATTATTTTCTTAATCCATTTATTGAGCTTTTAAGGTTATAATTAACACTTAATCATATTCTGAAATCCGAACAGATTTAAAACTTTTCTTATTAAGACATCATCAATCATCATTTTGTATCATG
>CATIWO010761507.1:0-10420 GCA_949673435.1 Macaranga tanarius | reverse complement strand
ACCTATACAGCAAGGTAAGTGGGGTTTCATTTGAGAGAGATAGGAGAGGAGAGGAGAGGCAGGAATTATCAACATCATCATCATCAATATAAAGTTAGAAAAAAGAAATTAATATTTGAACAGTTGGGAGTTAAATATTTCGGTGGTTACTCAACTTTGCTCTAGTTGAATTTTGGGTACTAAACTTCAATTGATTTTTTTTTATAACTAAACTTTAATTTAAATATTATCAGCCGGTCACTTGATGACGTATTGCTGATGTGGCAACCGGACTTAAAATATTCCAAGAATATTCACTATATCAACATCCAAGTCATCTGCCAACTCAGATTGATGACTGAAACGAAATCAATTGAAGTTTAGTATCCAAAATGAAATAAATGTAAGGTTTGATGACAACTAATACATTTAACCAATTAATTAATCTTGTCAAAAAATTTTTTTACCTATTTTAAAAAATCCATATCCAATAACCAAAAATAATAAAAATATTATTTTATAATTTTTTATGAATAAATAAGTTATTTTAAAATAAAAATAATATAAATGAAAACTAAAAATATTTTAATATTTATAAATCATAAAAATTTAGATTATGAAAAAAAAAATATAAAATATTATAAATTCTACATTGCAAATTATAAAAATTTTAAATTCATAATTACATCATCAAAAAAATTGATTACGGAAATGTGCATTTTATTTTAATTTTAAAGTAACATTATTCAAAATTATACTATAAAGAAAATATTTTTAAAAATTTAAAATTCATAATTAAATAGCCAACAAAAATTAATTATGCAAAGATAAATTTTATTTTAATTTTAAATTGATATTATTCAAAACCATACATATAAATAAAATATTTTAAAGTAAAAATTAAAAATTTTTATTTTCAGTTTAAAACTGAAATTAATTATTTTAAATTAAAATTTTAAATTTGTACTTTCCACCTTAATTAAGTTAATAATATAAAAAATATTAATAAAAATTATTATTTTATAATTTTTAATTAATAAATATTGTATTCAAAATAAAAATTAATATCTCCAAAAAAATTGAATTATTTTAATATAAATAAAGTTATAAATAATAAATCAAATAAATCACATTTTCATGATTTATTATTTGACTGAATAATTATTTATTAATCATCTATTTTATTATTTACTTGTCTACAACTAATAAATATCATATTAAATTATTCATAAATATTTATATATTCTCAATATACATAGTACTATATATTGAGAAATACATTGGTTAAATGAATTTTTTAATATAAATTAAATAAATTTTTAGACAAGAGGTTGATTAATGGGTTAATTATATTATTGGTCACCAAACTTTATACTTATTTATTTTGGGTACTAAACTTTAATTGATTTCATTTTAGTCACCAATATGAATTGGCATTTGACTTGGATGCTGATGTGGCGATTATTCTTTGAATATTCTAAGTCCGGCTACCACATCAGTAATAAGCCACCAGATAACCGGCTGATGATACTTAAATTAAAGTTTAGTTATCAAAAAGAAACTAATTGAAGTTTAGTACCTAAAATGTAATTAGTGAAAAGTTGGGTAACTACCGAAATATTTAACCCGTAAAATTACATAAATATTTAAGTTAAAACAAAATTTTTCAAAAATACGATAATTTTTTTGTTTCAAATCTAGGATGCATATTTTATAAAGTACCTACTTTTTTCTTTCCTCTTTTCTTTTTTACATTATTTTCTTCTTCGTCACTGTGTGTCTGTTCTTTCTCTCTTCGGTTTCATCTTTTTTCATCCTTCTTCCAAATTAATCACTAATCATAAAATTAACCCACTAACAATGAATTTTTAGCAGAAAATAAAACTCCAACAACTATAATGCTTTTTCTTCTTTCTTCTTTTTTTTTTTCTTCTTCTTCTTCTTATTTATTTTTGTATTTATATTTGTGGTGTTATGGGTATTGATAGATGTTTGCCAATTGATGATTGGCTGAATTCATAATTTTACCCTTGAACTTTACACGATTAACCTATGATACCCATCAACTTTTATTATTTTCTATTCAAATTTTAAACTTTTATTTTAAACCTTTTTCACCCTTAAATTTGTACTTTTCAATTCTATTTAACTCAAACAATACCAAAATGGAAAAATATTTGATTTCAATTGATTTTGAATATATAAAATGCCAAAAATTAGTGTCAAAATAATAAAATAAAAATAAAAAATTATTACAAAAAAGTTATAAATTTTATTTTTAATTATATTACTTATTTTAATTTAATATTATTTTAGTATATATATATATATATATATATATATTTTTTGCATCCATATCAACATTCATTTCTAGAAAATATTAATTTTATCTATTGCAGCAGTTAAATAAGTTCAAAATAAAAATTTAAAAGTTGAATAGAAAACAATGAAAGTTGAAAGATGTCAAAGTTTAATTGTGTAAAGTTCATGGGTGAAACTATACATTTGGCTATTGATGATTTAAATTTATATTTTTGGTGTTATGAGTGTTGATAGATTTTTGCCAATTGACATTTTTTGGTGGGAGGTTGTATTGAGGTTGTTTTTTTATGTTGTTTTTAAGGTTTGTTTGTGAGGTTGTTTTTTAATTTGTTTTGAAGTTGCATTTAAGGTTGTTTTTAAGATTGTTGTAGTTGTCGAGGTTGTTTTTTAGGTTATTTTTTATTTTATTTTTGGGGTTATTTTTTTATATTGTTTTTTATGTTATTTTTGAAGTTATTTTTCAGGTTGTCTTTAACACCGTATTTTGAAAAAAAGTTTGTTAAAATCGTATTTTTGTAATTAAAAAAAAGTCAACCGTATTTTTGATATTTTTTTATTTTCGTCTATTTTTGTAAAAATCCCTTTTATATATAAATTAATTATAATAAATTATAATAAAATGTTAGAAAAACCCATAACTTGGCCCCGAACTTTCATATTTTTTTCTATTGAGTCCTTAGACATTTATTATATTTTAAGAGGCCCTTAAATATTTATTTCTTATAACATTACACCATTTTTCTGGTGGTTCTAATCAGTATGAGTAAGAAGCTCTATTTGCATCGTGTAAACCTAGAGTATTAATGTTAATGCTCCTAATGAGAGGTGAAGGTGGCAAATTTCAGCCTCTAATTAAAACTTTAGTGCAAAAAGAAGAATAAATAGTGGTGGCGTTGGCTGGTACGTGGTGGTGAAGGTGGTTGTGCCCTCAATGGCAGTGCACATAGTGGAGGCTGTTGTCCACTTTTTTAGGCTTTGGCCATTTTTATCCATTGTGATCTTTTTTCTATTGTGGTTTTAGTCATTGACATCTAAGATTAGAAGATCTTTATTTTTTCACCTGGTTGGGGTCAAACTACTCTTCGCGATTCATATTGGTTATTTTTTTAAATTCATTTTCTATTTGGGTTAGAGTTAATTAAGGATTTTAGGTAAATTATTATCCTTTTTTTAGTTCCAATTGTAATGGATTTTATTTTTCTGGTGATTTTTTTGAAGGATATCATTCTCTATATTAACATTAAAATGTATATCCTCTTCAACTATATTTTTGTATAGAGAGTATAATTTAGAAGGGCTTTGATGACTGTTGATAAAACTATGATTTTTAGGTGATAAATTAAAATTTATTTGAAGATTTTATGATCTAAATATTATAACACCTCAATTTGTAACACCCGCCCTTTAGCATACGTAATTATGACGTATGTATTGCATTTTATGTATAATAGTTAGTAGACTTCATTTAAGTTTGAGAATGGATATAAGTTGTAGAGAGGGACTAAATTGTAAGATAAATTTGGAGTTAATTATCACAATATTAAGTTTTAGGTTATTAGGTAATAATTCCATTTCATTAAGGAGTTAATGAGGAATTTTGGTGATATTTGTTAAGAGTTTTCTAAAGGTTTAATTGTTATTCTTTCTTTATTATATATGTAGTGATAATTATTCATTAAGTATAGGGGACACCTAATGGGGGTAAATGGTGAGTTTTAATTGGTAGGCATATATGTGAATATGTGTGTGTGTGTGTGGTTGGGTGGAATTGTAGAGAATTGGTAAGGAAGAAGAAGAGAGTTTCTTAATAGTTTTTGGAGAGAATTTGATTTTATTCAACCTATCAAACAAATTGCTTTGAGAAAATTTAGGAGGGATTTAATTCAATTGGAGCATAATTGGTAAGCTTTACTTATACTTATATTGTTTGAAGTTGAGTTTTGTTTAGATGCAATTCGGGTCTGTTTTTCCCCTATTTCCAGTTCCATTATTATTACCATAACTTAGGCTATAGTGCTCTGATTGGAGCATGGTTAGAGGCTCTGGAAACTTCAGAGAGTCCTCTAAAATATTTATGTTTTGTGCTTAAATTGAATATGCTGTTAGGAGGGGTCGAATAATCCTAGACATTTTATTGCTCATGCTGATGCCTTGTTCTACCTGAATGGATTCAAAAATCCATAATTAATTCTTTATATGTGCTAATTGTATGATTTTAATTAGGAATGAAAGTAGACTCATATATGTAGAGCCTGTATGAATTTGGTGATTATTAGATATGTCTATAATTTTTAAGAGCATCATGAACTTCATGTATCAAACATAATAGCGGTAGTATATAGGTTGGTTTATGAATTTTCTTGTTTGTTGGTTATATAGTGATATCTAGAGTTTTAGAACTCAAAATTGAGTAAGATTAGATGCTCTAAAAACTTTAAAGAGTCTCCTACAACTTTTACGTTTTGAGCTTAAGCTTATTTTACTGTTAACATTGTCTGGCAGGGCTCGACATTTTCTTGCTCTTGCCATCAGCCCTGTTTTACCTGATTTGCATCAAAAATCCATAATTAATTCCATACTTGTCTGAATTGAGTAATTCTAATTGGAATTAGAAGTAGACTCATATGACTAGCTTCAATATTATTTTCATGGTCATTGGATTTATATGTGAACTATTTGGATACATTGAACCTTAAGTATGGAGTTGTACCTATTTGCATTAAAGTGCAAGTGCCATGTTGCTTTGTGTATTGATGTATGATTATGTGTAGGCATTGACAAGGATAGAGGAGATACCAATCACTAGGAGCAACTTTGCTTTTGAGGGAGTTAAAAGCACTTTAGGTAAGTAGTATCAATATAATGAATAAGATGCAAAGATAGGTAATATTGTTAATTGAATACTTGATATAAATCCATATTGATAATGAATGAAATGTATGAATTATAATTGTTATCACCTGTGGGTGATTGAGAATGAGAAGAGGAGTATATTGGATGAATTAAGAATATTGAGTTATATTTGTTAATGTGATAATATTATGATATGTTACATGTGCGTAAAAGTGGCATACTAAAGTGAAGTTGATATATGTGATGGTATTGAATTGTGGTTATATGTGTGGTTGTATTATGAACTTAAGTTTGATCTATTAAGTATAACGATACTATATTGTGAGTAAATATGGATGTGATGATGTCGGTTGGCTTTATGACCATCGACAATATAAAATATGATATCGATTGGCTGTGTGACCATCGATTATGAGAAATGTGATATCGATTGGCTGTGTGACCATCGATTATGAGAAATGTGATATCAATTGGCTGTGTGACCATCAATTATGAGAAATATGAAATAATATCATATTGACAATATTAAGTGATGTAGGATGTGAAATTATAAACAAGAGTATAATTGGGAATATGGAAAGTGTTGAGTGTAAGTAATTATTAATATAATACTTTTGTATACTGATTCTCTTGTAAATATAGCTATATAACTATGTTGGTTGATATATGCCAGATATTATGGCAAGGATGATATATTGATATGTTGTTTGTGAGAATATTTGAAATGAGAATGTGATATGGTGAATTGTGAATGATATCGCATATGTTGAATTATACAAGCCACTTGATGTGGTGTGAATAAACATGTGTTGTTGCATTGTGCATATATATAAATAGTAAAAGTTGATTTAATATGTGAGAATGAGTTAGTTGTGTGATGATGTTCATTTGTACAAACCCATATGTATGTGTTAATTTATTATTGATACCATTGAATTATTACATGGTTATAGAGTGGTTAGAATGTATTTGAATGTATTATCAGGTTGAAGACACGGGTAGAGACACGGGCGTGTCTCAGACTGTGTGTTAAGATATGGTTTATTTAGGGTTAAGACATGGATATGTTTCATGTTGCATTTATAGACAGTGGGGAATACGGGCTAAAACACGGGTATATTTGTGGTCGTGTTTAAATGTTTATTTTGGGTAGTGTGATACACGGACAAAGATACGAGCATGTCTATAGCCGTGTATATATTTGGGATTTTGGGCAGTAAGGTACACGGGTTAAAAAACGGTCGCGTTCCAGGCCGTGTCTCGATGGTGAATTTTGTCCTGTAAACTATATAGGGAGATACACTGCCGTGTAGTCTATATTTTAATTATTTTATTTAATTTCTATTAATTAGTATTATTTGGATTATTATATTGATAATGCTTATTAAGTCGCAAGTTCATTCCTTTGCAATTATATTTTTTAGGACGCAGATACATATAGTTGAGATGGATGTTAATTAGAAAGCTCAGGTAGGTCAAAGGCAAGCCTGGTGTTGACACTTTCATCCTTATTAAAACATGGCATAGCATCTTGACATCATGTAATAAAGTCATCAGTATACTTTTAAGTATATGTATGTATATATCGAATATGAAAAATTTTCTTATGCCACGTGTTAGTATTATATTGTGGACATGTATATGTGGTAGCTTGAGGATGTTACACAATCAGTATTTCTTAATGACTTCAAATTTGAAGGTAGGTTTTCATCTTCATTAACTTTTATTTGATTTTTAATTTTCATTTTGTGTTTTTGTAGTTAAAGTAAAGAATTAATATACCCCTTTAACTGAGGATGTCCCTCAAAAGCATTGTGCATGAGCTGAGAGAGATGAAAGATGGAATTGGAAGCATTTTTATATGAGGGAATGAAGGGAAGCATTGGCGTTGAAAGACAAAGTCACATATTACACCTAATGAAACACCATCTGATTCTGAGCCAATTCAACAAGGCCAATGGGCAAATCTCCCACCTGCTCGTGCTATTGTTATTTCTTATGCTTTAGTTTATAGGTTGTAGAGGGAAGTCACAAAAGAAACTATCAAAACTCCCGGTATCTTGTGAGTGAGTCGAGCTACTTTTTCATTCTTTTTGTAGTTTCCATTGATGGCAAATCTAGATTTGTTACTATTTATGCAAGAAACAAGTAAATAAAAGAGCCACTAAGCCTATTTTTCTGTCAATAAATGAATAAGAATATTTGCATTTGGATTCAGATATGTTTGGCATGAATTTACATGTGATCATCTTTTCTTTTCTTTTTTTGTCTATATTTTTATTTCTTGATTTTTTTGTATGAACCACTAGTATTTAAATTCTATTGGACTTTGCCTAATATAGTTCGACCCGAGTAGGACCACTAGGGTGGCAAAAGTCTCTAAATAATTATTTAATATGACTGCTTTCACTAGGACTCGAACTTGAGACCTTAACTTTTAATTTTAATAAGAACATAAGCTATAAAATGAGGGGGCCCACATTTTCTCAAAAATTCACTTAAAGTGTGGGACATGAAGTTGACGACGTTTTCTCTTAATTCCACTTATCGTAAAAAAAAAGGTAGGTCTAATGCTATAAGAAATAAAAATTTAAGGGCTTTTTAAAATACAATAAATATATAAGGGCTCAATAGAATAAAATGTGAAAGTCGAGGGCCAACTTATGATTTCTTTCTAAAATGTTTAATTTTTTTATCATTTTATTTTTTAAAAGAAAAAATATATTTTGACAAGCCAAACAAATTATATAAAAAAAATATTTTCTAAACCCCTTAAAATTCAACAAATTAAAATGCAGTGTGTCAAAAATAAAAAACAATCCTACCTTAACAATGGTTGTTCAATTTGCTAAAACTGTTGTTAAGATGGTCTAGTTGATTAAAACTTATATGATGTGTATTGTTTGACATTTTTCATTTGCATTTAACTTTTTTTTCTTTAAACAACTTCAGTACCATTTGAGAGAGGAAGGGGAAGAGAGCCTCGAACCAGAGTCCATAATCTGCCTTAAGTAGGGGTGGCAACGGGCCGATTTTGGCCCGGAACTGGACTGGTCAAAATTGAAACCAGGCTAAACCGGCCCCAAACCGAGGGAGGGACCGGTTCAGGGCCGGTTTCACTCCTTCTGGAACCGTGAACTATCGGTTCCTGTTGTAACACTCACCCTCTAGTATACGTATTTCTGACGTATACATTGCATTTTATATATCGTAGAGTAGTGGACTTAATTTAAGTTGGGTATATATATGTATCGTAAAAAACGACCCAATTGTAAGGAAAGTTGGGATTACATCGTCACAATATTAAGTTATGGCTTATTAAGTAATAATCCCATTTCATTAAGGAGTTAGTGGGGAATTTTGGTGATATTTGTTAAGAGTTATCTAAAGGTTTAATTGTTATTCTTTATTTATTATATATGTGGTGATCATTATTCATTAAGTATAGGGGACACCTAATGGGGGCAAATGGTGAGTTTTAATTGGTATGCATATATATGAATATATGTGTGTGTGTGGTTGGGTGAAATTGTAGAGAATTGATAAGGAAGAAGAAGAGAGTTTCTTGATAGTTTTTGGAGAGAATTTGATCTTATTCAAGCTATCAAACAAATTGCTTTGAGAAGATTTAAGAGGGTTTTAATTCAATTGGAGCATAATTTGTAAGCTTTACTTGTACTTGTATTGTTTGAAGTTGAGTTTCGTTTAGTTGCAATTTAGGTCTATTTTTCCTCTGTTTTCAGTTCCATTGTTATTGCCATAACTTGGGCTATAAAACTCTGATTGGAGTATGGTTAGAGGCTTTAGAAATTTCAGAGAGTTCTCTAAAATGTTTATGCTTTATGCTTAAACTTAATCTGCTGCTAATAAGGCCAGACATGTTATTGCTCATGCTGATGCCCTGTTCTACCCGAATAGATTCAAAAATCCATAATTAATTCTCTACATATGCTAATTGTATAATTTCAGTTGGGAATGAAAGTAGATAATTTCAGTTGGGAATGAAAGTAGATAATTTTAGTTGGGAATGAAAGTAGACTCATATATATAGAGTTTGTATGAAATTGGTAATTATTAAATGTGTCTATAATTTTTAAGAGTATCATGAACTTCATGTATCAAACATAACAGCAGTAGTATATAGGTTGGTTTGTGAATTTTCTGGTGTGTTGGTTATATGGTGATATCTAGAGTTTAGAACTCCAAATTGATCAAGGTTTGATGCTTTGAAAACTTTAAAGAGTCCTCTACAACTTTTATGTTTTGAGCTTGAGCTGATTTTACTGTTAAGGTTGTTTGGCAAGTCTCGACATTTTTTTGCTCTTGCTATCAGCCCTGTTTTGCCCAATTTGCATCAAAAATCCATAAATAATTTCATACTTGTCCGAATTAAGTTATTCTAATTGAAATTGATAGAAGTCTTATAATCCTAGCTTCATTAGAAATTTGGGATTTATTGGACTTGTGTGTGTATCCTTAGGTCATATTGAACTTTGAGCAATTAGTTGCACTTTGTGAGGTTGAGGTGAATTGCAATGGTTGCTTGTAGAAATTGATATAGAATTATGTGTAGGAGTTGGGAGAGATAGAGTAGACCCTACTCAATAGGGAGAGCTTTTCTTTGAGAAGGAGTTGAAGTTTTTGGTAAGTAATTATTAATATAATACTTACATATATTGATCTCCATGTAACTATAATTGTTTAATGATGTTGGTTGGTGTATGCTATTTTCTATGGCAATAATGATTTATTTATGTATAGGTTGTTGGTGAGAATATTGAATGTGTTGTGGTGAATTGTGAATTTTGGCACATATATTGTGCAAGCCACTTGATGTGGTATGGTTATATATGTAATGTGTGAGAATGATGAAATAATGAGAAATAAGATGAATGATGAATTGTGATGAATATATATTCATATGCATTTTGATTGATGTGAGGTATATATGTGATAGTGGAGACTGAGCTGGGCAGAGAGTCTCCACTGATTATGAAAACTGAGACTAAGCTGGGCTAAGAGTCTCAGATATAGCCATTCGTATGAGGAATATAAACGTGTGAGATCTGAGATTGAGCTGGGTAGAGAGTCTCAGGAATGGCCACTTGTATATGAAAAAAATATATGAAAAATATGAATTATATAAGGAATAAAGAAAACGTGTGCTTCGTGTGTGAAACGTGTAATGATGACTCCGCCTGGATAACTAACTTGTATATACATGCATTATTGCATTGTGTTTATATATATGTTGAATGTGGTTTAA
>CATIWO010761439.1:0-24261 GCA_949673435.1 Macaranga tanarius | reverse complement strand
TAGGTGCAAATGACTACATTACCCTCTTTTAGAAAAACTCAAAGTTATTAATTACAACTACTCTAATCTTAAAAAGACTAAAAGTTAATATTTTTCTCTAAAACTAAGATTTACTCTAAAACCAATATAAGGGTAAAGTTGTAAAGAAACATTTAATTTTTATTGGTAATCTCAAAACGTCACTTAAAGTGGAACAAATTTTATTTTTTAAAACGACAATTGGAATAGAGCGGAGAGAGTATAACATAAGAGAACAGTGAACGCAGCCAAGATTATTGAGAAAGGTGAGGCATTGCACTCTTCGTTTTGTCTATGTTTTTGAAGTGAGTGAGGTGTCTCATATTTATAGTACAAAAGAAGTTGACTAGAAGGAATCCCAATACATGAGGGAGATTAGTGGTTATAGAATCGCCAGACATGGGAAACAAAGGCTTGTATCATATTTTAGCCATGGAAATGGAAAGTGGGGGAGATGAGCAGGGCCATTATAAAATTAGGTAATGATTTTTACGTCCACTAAAACATAAAATTATCAAAATAATCCTCACAATTATACCATCCTTAATGTAAAAATTAGGAATTAAAATGAAAATTTAATTATTTTTTTTATTTTTTTCTACTAATGGACGTCGCGCTCTACGTCATCCATCAGCATCCTATTACCCTATAAAATTTCTCTGCTACATGTCTTTGTAATATTTGGAATTTTGAAAGTGGGAAAGGAGTCCTTTTTAACTTGGGACAGGAATCGTCCATTTTTTCTCCACTTGTTCATTTTTGTACTAATTTTTGGAAAAAAAATTTCTATTCTAGTATCATATTCATCGACAAAATTTATAATATACATATTTATTAATTAAATATAAGATATTTCCAGTATATATTACTTGTACAAATGTTAAATGTAATATTTAAAATAGTAACTGATAAAGAATTTGAATTTTTTATGTAAAATTTCAAATTTACTCTTATGTATGAAAGAAATAAATAACGGATAGTATAGGTAATTGTCAAAAACTAAATGTAAATAAAAATTTTAAAATTTTTGGATGTTAAAAGAATTTTATTTTTCTAATTATAGGATTTTCATCAGTTTAATTCAAATTAGTCGAAACTCTTACAAGATACCAAAAGTAATTAGTAAAAATATATATATTAATCTAAATAAAAGTTTTTATATGCAATATACTATATTTAGTTTTTCATATAGTTTAAGTTGACACGTAATCAAGGAAAATATTTTATCTCTGAAAAATATTTTTTAGAAAAAATATTTTCTAGAAAAATATAATATTTTTTGATGTTTGGCTACAACACTAGAAAAATAGTTGAAAAATATTTTTGATATTTGGTTTGTAATAAATTTTTTTCCTAAATTATACAATATTACGTAGAAATGGTAATATTCTATTTGATTTTTTTCTCTTTCTATATTTGATATGTATTCAAGTTTTGGAAAATAAATTCCCTGTTCTTATACTGTGAAGTTATTTTTCCATATTTTTAAATTGTTTTCCTTTAACTAACAACTTGTTTTTTTTTTTTAGTAACCCAAATATTAGAAAATAAGAAAAAATATTTTCAAAAAAAATATTTTCTGCAAACAAATGGCTGAGTGAAAAAATAGAGCAGAAAACGGAAATATATATATGTACCTTTTAATTTCATATATAGAACACATTGGCTACTTCACTCAATTATGCACTACCTTTGCTAAATGAATAGAGTAGACGACTTTATTTAAATAATTATTAAGATATTTTTATCATTTTTGTAGTTCTACTCGGGTCAAACTGAATTATTCAGAGTTTAACGTGTCTTATTAGAGTGAAACATTATCTTCAAGAGTGCATGCACATCACATTGAAATTTCGCATAAAAGTCCTTAATTTAGGAGTAAAAGGCACTATAGAAATGTAACGTACAATAGTTCTGCCATTGAAGCCATTACCACATATTCATCATTGCAGCAAGGAAGGGCTTTTTCATGCCATTTTCACATCAATCTCTACTGTTTTCAAAATGGAATTATTGTAATATTGAAGATTTCTTTTATATATATGATGTCACTAATATTTTTATATAAAATATTAAAGAGATTTAAAGTAACGTATCTGCAATTTTATTTAGGTGGAGTAAATTTTATAGATAACATGACAATATGTATTAAATTAAATCATTGGTATTTAGAATCCGTCGAAATTTAACTAATTTAGTTTGATTCTGTCTAAATAATAATAATAATAATAATAATAATTTCAACAACTAATTTAACGCTATTATATACACCAATTTAAATTCGAGACGTTTTTAGACAAAAAAAATAGTTTATATCAATTGATTTTCATGCTTATTAATTGACTGTTATTTGGTTGTTTTTATTGTACATTCAATTGTTAAATATAATATGTTTTGCACATGCAAGTTATTTCCTTTATTGGTTTTTCTTATAAATTTAATATGTGAATTCTAAATTAAATATATGCATTCAGGAGTCAGGACTAAACTTGCAACTAAGGGTGTTCATGGCCTCCGAAATGGCCGAACCGAAAACTGAACAGACCCTATTTGATCTGGTTCGGTTTGTATTTTTAAAATTTTCAAATTTTTTGAATTGAACCAAAATTTGGTTCGGTTCAGTTTGATTTTATGTAAAAAAAAGTTCTATTAACCGATATAACCGAAATAACCGATTTTTTTATTTTTTATTTTTTATTTTTTATTTTAATTTTTCTAAATATTTGTTAAAAATATATACAAATTTAATATAAAAATAATCAATATTTTAAAATTTTTGGTTCGGTTCAGTTTTGGACCAAATTCGGTTCGGTTCTAATTTTTTCAAATTCAGTTATTTCGATTCGGTCAGAAAATTGCCCAAAAACCGACCGATGAACACCCCTACTTGCAACTAGTGATCCGCACCTCATCTACTATATTATTTGGATGGGGGAGGACTTACTGTAGCTTTTCGGGTTACAGTTTGGGTACTAAACTTCAATTTATTTCTTTTTGGTGACTTAACTTTAATTTTATTTCGAAAGAGTATTGCTTAAAATTTTCAGTTCTCTAAATTTCTCTTCAAATCATTTTAATCCCTCAATCTCTTTATTTTGTCAATGTAGTTCAAAAGCTACAAAAAAATTAGAAGTTTACCTTCTCTGAACCTATGTTACTACTCAAAATGAGTTTTCTCTTATTAAGTGGAATCAAAATAATTTCCAAATTTGTTCTTATTTTTTAATAAATATACAGAAAATATGGACTTATTTGTAAAAAAATTTTAATTATAGACTAAAATAGTAATTTTAAATTGTTCAGGTGCAAAAAGAGTTTGTAAATTACTATTATGAAACTAAATAAAATTATGGTACCTAAAAAGATATAAATTAAAATTTAATTTTTAAAATTAAAATAAAATTAAAGTTCGGTACTCTACACTGCATTTAACCCGCAGCTTTTCCATGCAATGTTTTTGAACCACTATTACAATTTGTACCAACTCATTATTCTAATATATATATATATATATATATATATATATATATATATATATATATATATATATAGGCGCGATGGTCGCATGCATTATTCCAAAAATGGCTTCAAATACAAACAATATCCTTATAAAATAAGAGGTTTTTAGATAATTTAAAAAAAAAATATTCGATAGCGCCGCATCCTCACGCTAGCGGCCTCAAATACAAACAGTCCAACACTGCATCCTCACGCTAGCGGCCACCGTTCACTCCTCATCGGCAACGGCGACAACTATATTTCTAGCGCCATCTCTCCTCCTCCACTGAAACCGGCTAAGACAATTGATATACCTTTCAAATTATCCCCCATTATAATTAACAAAATCAATCACATTTTCACTAAAGAGTATTATATAGGAAAAGATAACTGCAGCTAAAGTTTTGGAAAAGAGAGCACTTCCATGGGAAAAATATCTGCAAAGAATGCATTAGAAAAACATGAAGAGAAATCTGAAAACAATTCATAAGGGCAGGTGAGTCCCCAAGAGACGCACATAAATCATTGCTTTCAAGCTCCATTTCAATGCAGCCACTACTTCTTTTATCTACATCATTCCACCCTCTCCTCATCTCCAAATCCAACTCTTCGATCTTTGATTAACTTCAACCATACTCCAATCCATTACCACTACTTTTTACCCAAATCATATAAATCAAACATTGTTATATCTATGAGTAAATTCAACTAATTTTATGATTGCAAACATAAAAAGGGCATATGGGTTTATTTTTAGGAAAATGCTAGGCGTCGGTGTCTCTCGGGCGAAAAATACACTTTTGCCCCATGTAATATTTATATAATAAATAAATAAATAAATATAATATAATATATGAGTTTGTAAATTATGACACGACAGGTTCATCCAGTTCTTTTTTAGATTTTAGATTTTATCAATTTAATTAATTAAATAATTAAAAAATATATTTTTTATTATTAAATAATTTTTATATTATACAAAAATAAATAAATAAATATGTTATATTATATGAGTTTGTAAATTATGACACGACGGGTTCACCCAGTTCTTTTTTAGGTTTTAGATTTTGTTAATTTATTTAATTAATTAATTAAAAAATATATTTTTTATTATTATATAATTTTTATATTATATAAAATATATAAATAAATAAATATAATATAATATAATTGGTTTGTAAATTATGACACGACGGGTTCACTCAGTTCTTTTTTAGGTTTTAGATTTTATCAATTTAATTTATTAAATAATTAAAAAATATATTTTTTATTATTAAATAATTTTTATATTATACAAAAATAAATAAATAAATATATTATATTATATTATATGAGTTTGTAAATTATGACACAACGGGTTCACCCAGTTCTTTTTTAGATTTTAAATTTTAGATTTTATCAATTTATTTAATTAAATAATTAAAATATATATTTTTTATTATTATATAATTTTTTATTATTTATTAAATAAGGGCAAAAATATATATTTGAGGCTAGTTTCTGCACCGAAAAAAAAAATATTTGAGGAAAAATAACTCTATCAATTAATGTTAAATTGAAAAAAAAAACTTTAACCATTGAATGGTTTTGGTCCATTCCGCCACTTCAAGTGGCGAAATGGATCAAAAAAAAATCCTGCCATTCCGCGAGTTTGACTGACGGAATGCCCATTCCACCAGTCGGACTGGCAGAATGCCCATTCTGCCAGTCCGACTGGCAGAATGCCCATTCCGTCAGTCTGACTGATGGAATGGCTCGGACTCCGCCAACTCAGCAAAAACCACCATAATTTAGAAATATTTTTTCAAAACACCATATATTGAGAATTATTTTGGAAACCACCACAAAATGGTAAAATGTTTGACTTTTTACCATTTTATGATAAAAAGCCCAACTATCATTCACCATATTATTCTCAACTTTTACATGGTATCAGAACAACATGTCATCAGCTGTCAATACTCAAGATATTCTTCCCTCTTGTTCTTCCTCGCTTCCTACCTCTACTTCTGCTCAACTTAATTTTGCTATTAAACTAAATTCCAATAATTATCTAGCATGGAAAATCCAGCTGCTTCCTTTACTAAATTCTCAAAATCTAATGGGCTTCATTGATGGCACTCGACCACAGCCTCCTCAAACAATCATGAATAATGCAAATCCTCCCTTACAAATTGAAAATCCTGCTTATCAAGATTGATTTCGAAAAGATCAAACACTTCTTTCATGGCTACTTTCTTCTTTAACTGAAAATGTTTTCCCTTATGTTGTCGGGCTGAAATCATCTCTTGCTGTTTGGACTGCCTTATCTGATACTTTTGAAGCTGTTTCTCAAACAAAGCAATTGCAACTTAATATTGAATGGAATGAACTCAAGAAGAACGATCTCACCGTCACACAATATATTCTCAAAGTGAAATCTCTTACTAATGAATTAGCCGCAGTTGGAAAGCCTTTAACACCTGCAGAATTTAATGCTATTGTATTCCGAAACATTGGTTCAAAATTTAGAGAAATTATTGATGATCTTAATCTTCGTTCTACTCCAGTTACCTTCAATGAACTTCATAGCCAACTTGTGGCTCATGAACTCTTGAATAAGAGTTATTCATCTGAGTCTCATTCGGCCAATCTAGCTTATAAATCGCCTATTCCACCAACACAACAGTAATTTTTTCCATCTCATCCATAAAATAACAATTTTAATACTCATCCTCAATGGCAGAATCATCATCGTTCTCAAAACTGTGGTCAAGCTTATCAGATTTGTGGTTATTTCAATCATACAGCCAACATCTGTAGAAGGCGGTACCAATAGTATAATCAAAATTCCTCTTCCAATGTTCAGTTTAATACTCCACAGGCTCACATTGGCTATCAACAACCTTATTTTCCCTCTTATTCTCCTGTTCAGTCCTCTTATTCTCCAGTTCAACCCTGGAATGCCAACACCTATTCTAAAGAACCAATCCCCTTTCTTTTCTTTGTATGGTAAACCTCCTAATTACCATGAGTTAAAAAATTTTGGTTGCGCTGTGTACCCTTTATTGTATCCCTACCATACTAGAAAATTTGATTTTCGTACACAGTATTGCATTTATCTTGGACCTTCCACTACCCATCTTGGCCATCGTTGTTTTGATCTAAACAATAATCGCATTTATATTGCTAGCATGTGAAATTTAATGAATCCTTCTTTCCTTTAAACTCTAATGTCCAAAATTCAACATTCGGTTCTTCTAGTTCTGTTAGAGGTGATAATTCTTATTGGCTGCAGCTTACAAGTCATGTTCCCTCTCCAGGTATAACTATTTCATCTTCATCTCCTTGTTTACCTTCTCTATCCCAATCTCCTCCTACCACTCCAACTCTATCTTCTATCTTTTCTCATTCCTTATCTCCACCAAATACTCCGGGATTAAATTTAGTTGTTGATCTCTCTTCTTATCTAACCTCCACACTAAACCGACTTCATCAAATAATACCATTCCTCAACCCATACATGTCTCTCCTCTCAGAACACATCCTATACAGCTATGTTAAAGTACAATGGATAAGAGAGTTGCCCTTTTATCTTACTCCACAACCACCAAAACTGACCCTTCTATACAAACCGAACCTTACTCTTTTTCTCAAGCTAAGAAATATCCTGTCTGGCAGACTACTATATAAGAGGAATATACTGCCTTAATGGCTAATAACATATGGACTTTAGTTCCACGTCCTCAAGGTTAGAATATCATTGGAAATAAATGGATTTACATGATTAAAAGAAATTCGGATAACTCAATTTCTAAATTCAAAGCTCGGTTTGTTGCAAAGGGGTACAATCAACAATATGGACTTGATTAAAAGGATACTTTTAGTCCTGCTATTAAAACTACGACAGTTTGACTTATCATTGCACTTTCGGCTATGTTCAATTAACATCTTTAACAAATTGACATCTCCAATGCTTTTTTGCATGGTCATTTACAATAGTAAATTTTTATGGAGCAGCCTCCAGGCTTTATTGATGCATCCAAGCCAGATTATGTTTATTCTTTAAATCTGTCCCTTTATGGGTTGAAACAAGCACCACGTGCTTGGTTTCACCGGCTCAGTTCCTTTCTTCATTCTCTTGGGTTTTAAGTTTCTAAAGCAGATTCTTCACTTTTCATTTTTCACCAAGGTCTGAATATTATTCTCATGCTCATTTGTGTGGATGATATCATCATAACAGGTTCATCTTCATCTTTGATTACTCAATTTTTACAACAGCTCAAAACTGAAATTCCTGTTAAGGATATTAGCAAACTTCAATATTTTCTTGGTGTTGAAGTTTCATATTCCTCTATTTGCATCAACGGAAGTACATTCTGGACTTGTTATGTAAAATGGGTTTGCAAGATGCTAAGGGTTGTCTCACACTAATGGCTTCTACTCCACCTTTATCAAGGAATAATGGCACCTTATTTGATAATCCACAACTCTACAGACAGATTGTTAGTGCTTTACAGTATGCCACTTTTACCCGTCCTGACATTGCATTCTCAGTTAATAAGCTTTGTCAATTTATGCACCAACTTACTGATGTTCATTGGTCAGCTGTTACGAGATAATGCCTCTACTATTCAATATTTTTCTAACAGTGATTGGGGTGGATGTCCTGATGATAGGCGATCTACTAGTGACTATGCCATTTATCTTTGTACTTCTTTAATCACTTGGAGTGTTAAGAAACAACCAACTATTGCTCAATCTTCCTCAGAGAGTGAATATAAAGCTCTTGCTAACACTACTAGTGAACTTATTTGGGTTCAATCTTTGCTTAAAGAGTTGAATGTTTCACTATCTTCTAAACCGGTGTTATGGTATGATAATCTTGGGGCCATATATTGATATGTGGTAATTAGCATAGTTATATTAGTATGTTTCATGCATAATTATGTTGCATTAAGTTTACATTTTAGCTTAATTGTATGCATTTCATTAATAATCACAAATGCTTTTAGTTTTCATTGATGTTGTTTGAATTTATATGCATTTGGATGGATTTCTAATGTTTTTGAAGTTTATGTAATGTTTAGGAAAATTCGAGGGTTATATAGAAATTATTTGTGCTCAAGTGAGTTGGAACTCGGCATGCAGTCCATGCACATTCACGAGTTGGCAACATTTCTTGCACCTTCACAAGTCGACACATAGGATCCACCTTCACGAGTCGGCAACATGCATTCCATGCAATTCACGAGTCGTGAAGCTTCTACGGTCTTCACGAGTCGGCAATCCAATTCTCGAATCGGCAATATTCATATGTAGCTTCTCGACTCAGCAATGTCTGCCTGAGGTTTCACGAGTCATGACAGCGAGTCATCCTTCTCGACTCGGCATAGGCAAGAAAAATTACAACCCTTCGGAACAAAGCATATGGCTTTTCACTTATGTTATACCCTTTCACTTGTGATATGCCCTTTCGTTTATCAACTGCCTAAACATAAATATTCTATATTGTTATTATTTTAGTTAAAACATATATAGCAGGAATAGAGAACATTGTAGCCATAGAAAAATATTAGAACAAGAAGATTAAGAAGGAGAAAGAAAAGCTTGAAGATAAAAAGGACAATCCTAGAGTTCAGACGTTTTCTTATTTTCTACATTGTGTAACTCTTACTATATCTCCTTGTATTATTTTTGTTCTATGGATGATGTAGACTAATTGCATGTTGTTAGGATTAATCTTCATTTCATGAACCATGTCTACTAATTAATGAAAGTTAATCAAATTCTTCAAAGAATGTATTTTATGTTTATTGTTCTTAATGCTTATTTATTTTTGGCCAATTTAAATATGATCTTAATTAGCGTTATACATTGAAAGATAGTAATATTAATGGAAGAAATAAACATATCATTAATTAATTTAATGATTAGAAATAACTTAAATTACTCATGTCCATAATTTAGGATAAACTTTGCTTTTTAATATGTGTGATTGATTTAAATTATTATGAGTGAGGATGAAAGTTAAGCCATGATGTTTATATTATTGAATACATGTTTAAACAATTTATAATCGAAAGAGTAAGTTAATATATTATAGACTCAAGGAATTGCATTGTTTTGAAGAATAATTTAATTACATGGAAAATGATTTGAGAGATAATTCCTAACAATTGCCTAAATTTCTTTACTTGTTGTTGTTGTTTAGAATTTAGTATGAATAATTATATAATTAAGTTAAAGTTAGTAGATTATGGTTTTAAATTTTATTTTATTAAGTAGAACTTTATCGTAATTAATTTGAGTCTTAAACAAGTTTCAATAAAAGTAATTTGTGGCTAGTTCATTTAATTCTTGTGGGATACGACACTTGTATGCACCATATACTACTAATTCGATCTCGTATACTTACGGGTATCGTGTTTCTAAATTTGTGTGAACAATTTACATCTAGGTTTTTGCCTAGTTTATATCAAGCTATGGGTACAAAGTTGAAGTTTAGTACTTCTTTTCACCCATAAACTGATGGTCAATTTGAAAGGAATATTCAAACTTTGGAAGATATATTGAGAGCATGTGTGATGGAATTTAAAGGAAGCTGGGATAAGTATTTATTTTTAATAGAATTGTCATACAACAACAGTCATCATACAAGCCTTGGCATGGCACCCTATGAAGCATTATATGGAAGGAAATGCAGAAATCCAGTAAGTTAGAATGAGGTCGGGGAAAGAAAACTTATGGGACCAGAAATTGTGTAGTTGACCACAGATAAGATTGAATTAATCCACAGTAGATTAAAGGCAGCTCAAGATAGCAGAAGAGTTATGCTGATCTGAAAAGAAAGGACATTGAGTTTGATGTAGGTGATAAAGTATTTCTGAAGATATCTTCATGGAAGGGAATAGTCTGATTTAGGAAGCATGGGAAGTCAAGTCCTCATTTATTGGACCATATGAAGTGATTGAAAGAATTGGACCGGTAGCATATCGGTTAGCTTTACCTTCAGAGTTGTCTCACATGCATGATGTTTTCCATGTATCCATATTGAGAAGGTATAGAAGTGATCCCTCCCATATATTGAAGCCGCAGACGATTGAATTAAAGGAGGATTTGACTTATGAAGAAGGGCCAATAGAAATCTTAGCTAGAGAAGAGAAAGTTTTGAGGAATAAAGTAATTCCATTGGTTAAGGTTTTATGGAGTAATCATTCTAAGGAGGAAGCAACATGGGAGAGAGAATAAGATATACGGATTCCATATCCTCATTTATTTCCCTCATAGGTATGCAAATTTTGAGGACAAAATTTCTTAAAAGGGGAAAAATTGTAATATTCTGCCTTAGAGATTAACTGGCTTATTGACAGATTTATGGACTAAATAGCCTTAGAAATAAGTTTTAAAGGCTAATTTGTGGCTAAAAGATATTATAGGGTCTAAATGGATATTTGTCAAAAAAACAAATAGAGAAAAGTCACGCACATTACCTTTTTCTTCTTCCTTTCCATCGCCAACTTCTCCTTACATTTTCTTTTTCTTCGTTTTACCATTTTCTTTATTTTTCTTTTCTTTAAATCTTCATTTAACAACTTCAAACATCAATCTAAGCTTTCAATTGCAAATTCAAGATTGATATAAAAAAGTTTTAGTAAGTAAACATATATTAACTTTCAAGCTTTTGAATTATTCAAAATTTGATAATTTGATTGTATGTTGTATTTTAAGCTTTGTTTATGCTAAAATAGACCCTTATTATGTTTAGAATAGTGTTTGGGATTGATTGGGATTGGTTTTTAACAGTTTTTGGCTAAACCAGAGCGATTTTCTGCATTTTGGGTCGATCAGGTGGTGCCTTAGCACTGAAGAGGTGCCTCAGTGCTGTTGAGGCGGTGCCTTAGCACTGAAGAGGCACTTTAGTGCTGAGGAGGCACCTTAGTGCTGAGGAGGCACCTCAATGCACTGAAGACGAACCTCTATGAACTTTTTGAGTCCCGAAACCCTAATTTGAACAGTTTTGGACCATTGTTTTGAGTCTTATACCATATCTTTTAGCTGTAGATCAATTAAATTTAGTAGAATTTAAATGTTTAGCTTTTGTTCTTATACTTTTGCTTCTGGATGTTAGGAGCAATCTCAACTCTAGGTGTAGAGCCTAGGTCAGAACCAAATAGGAAGTTTTACTTTAACATGCCAGGTGAGTGGATATATATATATATGGTATAACATAATTATATGTAACTTAAGTATTTAGTCATAACTTGTTATCAACCAACACATATGCATTCAAAGTTTTAACTAAAAAGATTAGCTTCAAATCAAATAAGGATTTCTAAAGAAAATGAATTCCATGAGAAAGATACAATCACAAGGAATTCATAAAAATAAAATCTCAGGTTGGTATCATCAAGAATAACTTAATTAAGAGGTTCTCAATCTCAAAAAAGTGTCAAATTCATTGAATGTTCAAGAAAAGAAAAGAATTGCTCACTCACAGTTTTCTCATGCATTTCCCTTTATATTTTTTGGCTTTAAAAGGACACTTATTAAGTCCTTCAAATGCTCATAAGCACCAAATAACATTAAGCTAGCAAACTAGCCCTTTATTTATGCCATAAGCTCATGCATGTACATACAAATTTTTATTTTAGTTGCCTCACTCCTAACAAGTTTTCCTACCCTTCCAACCGTCAACATAACCTCAAATTAATAGGTCTTAAAAGATTACCTATGAGATTTGATCTCAAATAGATCTTAATTGGTCTCCCTAATGTCCTGTATACCTTCAAGAGCTCCAAAGAGGGATGTTTGCACAAGTGATATAATCTCTACTTTATTGAGCTTCTAAATCATTTGAATGACTTTGATGATACCAAATAAGATTCATACAACAATTATAAGATGATGATAATGCTCTTCTTAGTACATGTAAGCCTTGATCTTCATGAATTATCTTAGTATGTTGTATTCAAGTTTGAGGGAGTATGGTTTCCTCTCTATTTTTTATATTTTTCTTTTAACTCCTCTTTATGAGTTTTTACATGTGTATATGTTTGTGCTGGTGGGAATTTACAACTGGAATAAAGTGTCTCAAGGCGAGGAGATGATCTTGTTGGCTGATTGTATGATCAATCTCTAATTAGCCTTTATTTTGACTTTAACAATCAATTTTGAATTACTAATATATGTATTTGAGTGTGTTTATGAGTTAGTATCAAAAATATATTTATTTGTATCAAAGAAGTAAGGATTAAGAACTTAGGAGCTTCAAAACATTCAATGAAGCATAAAATTAAAGCTCACAATCGTGAAAAAGACCCTTATGATCATGATCAAGCATTCCAGCACTCCTCATGAGCCAAGTCACAACCATGAGGAGTCCCCACTAGCCAAGCCTTAAAATATATGAATATTACAATTGTAATAAGTGTGCTCACAATCGTTATCAAGCTTTCTAATACTTCTCATGATTATGATCATCCTCATGTGCCTTTCCTTGAAACTTCTAATGGCTAATCCATATAGTAACAATTACTTTTTCAAGGCTAATAGTCATAAGCATCATCCTCAAGATTGTGAAGAATCTTTCATCTACAAAAGCTATTTTATGCATTAAATGAAGAAGGACAAAAATAGGGCTTGATAATCACATCTCTAATAACTAGTCTTAATCCTTTGTCTATAAATACCTTTTAAAGAGCATATTAAAGAGGTTAGAAATTTAGTTGAGTGAATTGAATTGTGCAATTAAAGCTTTGAATTCTCTTTATTCTTAAATTCTTTTTGTAAATTTGTCTTATATTTAATTCTTATGAGAGTTAATAAGTGTTAGTTGATAGAATCTGTCTTTCAATACTTTCTTAGATAAGTAAGGGGCAGTAAGGATCTAGATCAACAAAGTTTAAGTGTTAGCCTTTTGAAAATATTTGTATCATAAGGTTTGAAGAGTAATCCTAGAAAACTCTTGAGTTTATTGTAAGGTTTGGTGTTAAGCCATTAAATATATTTTGGTAACAATCTTTAGAATAAGAATGGGGTGATTCAAAATCCTACTTGGGGATAAGTTAGGTAGAGAAGTAGGATTGGTTATAATACAAACCTTTATAAGTCAATTATCTCTTGTGTGTGTTCTTACTCTTGTTCCTTCTCTTAATCTCTTTTAATTTCCATTTAATTCTTAAATTTGCTTTTAGATAATTATAAATCCATATTCACCCCCTCTAGGATTTATATCAATTAGTATCAGAGCCAAGGTCTAGGAACTTTATTACTAGGATAAAAGATCATGGGGAATGAACACCTATGTTTCTCTTATTTTAGACTATTCTTTGATGCGAGTGATTACCCTAATTGGAAATACAAAATAGAATTGTACTTAGATAGTGATTTAGTGAGGTTACATAATGTCATTCTTGATGGTTGGACTTCCCTATGGAAATCATTGATAATGTGCAAGTGCTTGTGGATAGACATAAGTGGTGACAAGAACAAAAAGAAGAGAATTATAAGAACAAAAAGGCCATAACCACCCTTTTAGTATCTATATTAACGGAAGAAGGAGGGAATGTCCAACATTACATCACTGCTAAAGAAATTTAAGAGACTTTTGAAAATTATTATGAAGGAAATGTGCAAGTAAGGTTAAAGAATGTCAAATCCATATTTTCAAGTATGAACTCTTTAATATGAAGCCATAAAAGTCAATCATTAGAATGACTAACCCCTAAATGCCCTCCTTATAACCTTTCAGAAGCTGGGCAAACACTACTCAAAAAAAGAAGTAAATATCAAAATCTTAAGAGTGCTTTCGAAAATGATTAGGAATCAAGAGTAACATCAATAGAGAAGGCTCATAACCTCTCAAAGTTCTCCATTAATATCCTCATTGGTAAGCTTCTTATTCATGAGCATACCTTAAGGTAAAGGGAAGAATAAAGGAAAGAAAATGATAAAAAGAAGAAAGAAATAGCTCTCAAGGCCTCTTAATACTCAAGTGATAAAGAGATTTTTGAAAATTCAAGTGAAGAGGAGAAGGAGTTTGCCATGCTCACTAGAGGCTTCAATAAGTTATTAAGAAGAAAGTACATGGCCAAGAAAAGGGACAAAAAGAAGAGTGAGTCTAAGAAGACCAAGAAGTCACTTTCTATGAGTGTAAAAAACTAGGATACATTAGAACTAAATGTCTAAGGATCAAGCAAAAGAGCTAAGGAGAGAAGGAAGGCATTCAAAGCCCCTTGGGATGAGGCATCTTAATCCAAAAAAGAGGACGGGTAATAAGAGGTGGCTAACCTTTTCTTTATAGCTCTAAAAGATAACCATGGGGTACCTTATACTTCTACTTTTTCTTCTTGTGATTATTATGGTGATGATAAAGGCTCTATCTTGAGCAAATTATCTCTAAAATGTAAAAATTGCTTTATAAAAAGAAGTTTTACAAAAGGGAGCTTTCAAAACTAACCAAGAGCTTTGCGGATTTGAAAGAGAAAGTTTTTAAGATTGATTTCCCTGAAGAAAATAGAGAGATTGACCAGCCAATAGAGGAGTTAGCACGTTACCACTTAGACTAAGTTATAGTGGCAGTGGCTGAGGTTTGCATATGAGTTATGGGCAATCAGGAAATCAACCTCAGATGAGTCAAAGTTCTGTATGGTAGCTAGTTGGTGGTTTTGCCAATGCCTAAAGGCAAGCTTGGAGGGGTGTGTCACAAAATAACTAGAGAAGACTTACATACCCTCAGTGCCCAAATTGTGGCAAGTTTCATGAAGGGAAATGTAAGAAGAGGTCGTTGGGTTCTTATAAATGTGGAGAAATTGGCCACATAAAAAGAGATTATCCTTTACTAGTGCAATCTGGTGGTTCAGGATGAGGGACTGTAGTTTCTAGAAATTAGAGTTGTAGTAGGAATTCGCCATTAAATAGACAGGTTACCACTGATTCTAGCCCTAGTGTTGGCAGAGGTAGAGGTAGTGTTATTGCTATAACACCTTAGTAAGGCCAGAATACCCAGTAAAATTGACCTTTAACCCAAGCTAGAGTGTTTGCAATGACGCAAGATGAAGCATTGGCATCTCCAAAAGTTGTTACGGGTACGTTAACTATCCTTGACCGAGATTGTTATATGTTATTTGTCCCATAAGCTACACATTCTTTTATGTCTCACTCTTTTGCTTTGCATGCTAATTTTAAGCCTAGTTCCTTAGATGCTATGATGATTGTTAGTAATCCTTTGGGAAACTCTAAGGCTTGTGAAAAAGTGTATAAGGATTGTGTAGTTAAGATAGGTGAGCATGAGCTCCTAGCTAATTTAGTTCCTCTAAAACTTTAAGGTTTAGATGCTATCTTAGGCATGGATTAGCTATCTCGCCATTATGCCATAGTGGATTGCTTTAAGAAGATGGTAGAGTTTAATCATCCTGGGGAAACAAAATTTTCTTTTCAAGGGATACGACATGCTCTTCCCTCTTGTTTGATATCCACCTAACTGCGAGGAAAATGTTAAGGAAAGGTTATCAAGCATATCTTACTTATGTGATTGACACTAAGTCTGAAAGGCCAAAATTAGAAAACATTCCAATAGTATGTGAATTCGGAGATGTTTTTCTAGAAGATCTTCCAGGTTTACCCCCAGATAGAGAGATTGAATTTTCAATCGATGTGATTTTAGGTACAACTTCTATTTCTCAAGCACCATATAGAATGGCTCTAGTAGAGTTAAAGGAATTAAAGATCCAATTACTGGGGTTATTAAATAAGGGTTTTATTAGGCCTAGCGTATCACCATGGGGAGCACCTGTGTTATTTGTTAAGAAAAAGGATTGTTCCATGAGGCAATGTATAGATTACAGACAACTGAACAAGGTTACGGTGCATAATAAGTATCCATTACCTTGTATTGATGATCTTTTTGACCAATTACAAGGAGCTAAGGTTTTCTCAAAGATTGATTTAAGGTCGGTGTATCATCAACTGAAAATTAAAGAGACAGATGTACCTAAGATGGCTTTTAGGACACGTTATGGACATTATAAGTTTCTTGTTATGCTGTTTGGGTTGACTAATACAATAAGTTGCCTTTATGGATCTTATGAATAGAGTGTTTTGGGAATACCTGGATAGATTTGTGATTGTATTCATAGATGATATATTAGTATATTCTCGAAGTAAGGAAGAACATGAAGAACATTTGAGGATAGTTTTGCAAACTTTAAGAAGTAAGCAATTCTTTGCTAAATTAAATAAATGTGAGTTTTGGCTGGATCAAATTAATTTCTTAGGGCATGTTATATAGGCAAAAGGTATTTATGTAGACCTTAAGAAAGTTGAGGCAGTAGTTAAATGGGAACAACCAACTAATACCATAGAAGTTAGGAGTTTCTTAGGTTTAGCTGGTTTCTATCGCTAATTTGTTCAAGATTTCTCAATCATAGTAACTCCATTAATAAAATTGTTAAGGAAAAATATGAAGTTTGTATGGACAGAAGAATGTCAAAGGAGTTTTGAGGAACTTAAGGAGTGTTTAACTTCTACACCAGTATTAAATCTTCCTACTAGTAATGGTGAATTTGTGATATATAGTGATGCTTCTAAGAAAGGATTGGGTTACCTTCTCATGCAATATAGAAAGGTTATAGCGTATGCTTTTAGACAACTGAGGCCACATGAGTTAAACTATCCTATCCATGATTTGGAATTAGCAGATGTAGTGTTTGCTTTTAAGACTTGGGGGCATTATCTAAATGGAGAGACGTGTCCAATTTTTACAGATCACAGATCTCTTAAATACCTTCTTAGTTAAAAAGAGTTGAATTTAAGGCAAAGATAATGGATTGAGTTATTAAAAGATTATGACTGTACAATTGAATATCATTTTAGCAAGGCAAATATTGTGGCATATGCTCTTAGTCAGAAATCCTATGGTAACTTAACTCGTATGATGTCTGTGAAATTCTCTTTTTTATGGAAATTTAAGCTATGAATATGGATATGAAACTGAACGATCAAGGAACATTATTGGCAACTATCAAGGTTAGACCTATTTTGGTAGAAAGAGTTAAGGAAGCTCAAACTCAAGATGCTCATTTATATAAAGTTATTAAAAAGTTGAAAAGTGGGTCATGAATTGATTTTTCTTTTAGAGAGTGTGGAACTTTAATGTTTGGAGAAATAATTTGCATTCCAAATGTAGAATATTTAAAGCAAGACATTGTTCTATATACTCAATACATCTGAGTAGTACCAAGATGTATCGTACACTTAAGGAAAACTATTGGTGGCAGGGTATAAAAAGAGATATAGAGACTATGTAGCAAGATGTTTAGTTTGTCAATAAGTGAAAGCTGAACATTAATATCCATCAGGTCTTTTGCAACCGCTTCCTATTCCATAGTGGAAATGGGAGCATATTACTATAGATTTTGTAATGAGACTACCTCGTACGCAACAAGGACATGATGCAATATGGATTATAGTGGACAAGCTCACTAAATCAGCTCACTTTTTGCCAGTCAAAATAGATTATTCCTTGGATAAGTTGGCACAAGTTTATATGAATGAGATTGTAAGACTTCATGGTGTACCAATCTCCATTGTATCGGATAGAGATCCAAAGTTTACATCTAGGTTTTGGCCCAGTTTAGATCAAACTATGGGTACAAAGTTAAAGTTTAGTACTTCTTTTCACCCACAAACTGATGGTCAAATTGAAAGGACTATTCAAACTTTGGAAGATATGTTAAGAGCTTGTGTGATGGAATTTAAAGGAAGCTGGGATAAGCATTTACTGTTAATGGAATTTTCATACAACAACAGTTATCATGCAAGCCTTGGCATGGCACCTTATGAAGCATTATATGGAAGGAAATGCAGAACTCCAGTATGTTGGAATGAGGCAGGGGAAAAAAAGATTATGGGATAAAAAATTGTGTAGTTAACCACATGCAATATTGAATTAATCCGCAGCAGATTAAAGGCAGCTCAAGACAGCAGAAGAGTTATGCTGATCTGAAAAGAAAGGACATTGAGTTTGATATAGGTAATAAAGTATTTCTGAAGATATCTCTATGGAAAAGAATAATTTAATTTGGGAAGCATGGGAAGTTGAGTCCTCATTTTATCCGGACTATACGAAATGATTGAAAGAATTGGACCTGTAGCATATCAGTTAGCTTTACCTCTAGCGTTATCTCAGGTGCATGATTTTTTCCATGTATCCATGTTGAAAAGGTATAGAAGTGATCCCTCCCATATACTGAGGCCGTAGACGATCAAATTAAAGGAAGATTTGACTTATGAAGAAGAGCCCATAGAAATCTTAGCTAGAGAAGAGAAAGTTTTGAGGAATAAAGTAATTCCATTGGTTAAGATTTTATGGAGTAATCATTCTAAGGAGAAAGCAACATGGGAGAGAGAAGAAGATATGTGGATTCCATATCCTCATTTGTTTTCCTCATAAGTATGCAAATTTTGAGGATAAAATTTCTTAAGAGGGGAAGAATTGTAATATTCTGCCCTAGAGATTAACTGGCTTATTGATAGATTTATGGACTAGATAGCATTAGAAATAAGTTTTAAAGGCTAATTTATGCCTAAGGGATATTATAGGGGTCTAAATGGATATTTATCAAAAAAACAAATAGAGAAAAGTCACGCACCTCACCTTTTTCTTCTTTATTTCCGTCACCAACTTCTCTTGACATTTTCTTTTTCTTCGTTTTACCATTTGCTTTCTTTTTCTTTTATTTAAATCTTCATTTAACAACTTCAAACATCAATCTAAGCTTTCATTTGTAAATTCAAGTTTGATATATAAAAGTTTAGGCAAGTAAACATATATTAACTTTCAAGCATTTGAATTATTCAAAATTTGATAATTTGATTGCATGTTGAGTTTTAAGCTTTGTTTATGCTAAAACAGACCACCACTATTATGTTTAGAATAGTGTTTGGGATTGATTGGGATTGATTTTTAGTGTTTTTGGCTAAAACAGATCGATTTTCTTCATTTTGAGTCGATCAGGTGGCGCCTTAGCACTGAAGAGGCACCTCAGTGCTACTGAGGCAGCGCCTTAGCACTGAGGAGGCACCTTAGTGCTGAGAAGGCACCTCAGTGCATTGAAGAGGCGCCTCTATGAACTATTTGAGTCCCAAAACCCTAATTTGGGCAGTTTTGAAACGTTTTTCAGGTCCTATACCATATCGTTTAGCCGTAGATCAATTAAATTGAGTAGAATTTAGATATTTAGCTTATGTTCTTATACTTTTGCTTCTATATTTAGGAGCAATCTCAACTCCAGCTGTAGAGCCTAGGTCAGAACCAAATAGGTAGTTTTGCTTCAGCAAGCCAGGTGAGTGGATATATGTATATAAAGTTGGTTTTAAAGTTAAGTACATACATATTTATATATGTAAAGATATTAAAATGTTTCATATAATTTAATAAATAATGTTTCTTTACAAATAGTCTTTTAATCGACTATCAGCTTGCAAATATGGTTTTACAAGTTACTTAGCTTTTATGTTTGAAATTGGGAACAGGTAGCAATATATTTGTTACTGACATAGTTAAAGTATTTTGAAGCAAGAATGTGTTTATTATTATTATTTTGTAAAATGATTAATCTCAACAGTATTTTGATACTAGCATGAGCTAGATATTCAGCTATAATGTTTTATTAGCAGTTTGATAAATTCGAATGATTGATTTATAAACAAACCTATACATTCGTGATATGTATCTTTTAGATTACACTATGATGACTGGTGTCTTATATCAGCAATATTACTTAATAACTGTCCTAGGGACAACGCTTGGTTGTACATATAGCCTTGGGGGCATACCATTGGGTGGTTAGCCTTTAGGGGGTAGCTCTGCACATGCATATAACTAGCATTATATATATATACACTTAGGCTGCCAGCGTCATTATTTTGCCCAATGTGTCAGCAATCTGCATAATCTTTTGGTTACACATTTAATTAGTGTATGGATTAAAATAATTATGAATGTTTATTCAGTTTTACAATAACTGTATGGTATTATATTATTTCAACTAGCAACAAATCAGCTTATGCATATATTATATTATGTTATTTCAGTAACTTAATAACTATTCTCAAATGTAGTTATGAATACTTCTTTATAATTGTTTTAGCAAATAGCTAGCGTTCTCATTTTACTTTATTATACTTTATTTTTAGTCCACTTATTGAGTATTCTTATACTCACTACTCTTATTTTAAAATATTTTCAGATTTAGTGGAGTTTCAGCAGTAGTAGCTTGTAGGACCTATTTTGGGTGTCCACTTAGTGTCTAGAAGAGGTTGCGCCAGTCAACTCTATCTATAGTCTTTTGGGGTTTACGTCTAAGTTTGTCTTGATATTAATGGGTGGATTGTATATATTAAATCTGAGAATGTACTAAAAAGATTTTTACTATCTATAATAATAGCATTATATTAAGTTCATCTTGATGTTTAAGAAATTCACAATATAGACATGATTTATGTTCGACTGCTAGTATTAGCACCAGCTCAATATTTTCAGCATTTTAGCATGTCACGCCCACTCAACAGCTAGCGGAGTGGGTGTGACATGTATCCACTAGAATGATGTTTAAATACTCCACAAATGAACATATATATATATATATATATATATATATATATATATATATGTATGTATATCCAACCCCCCCCATAAATCCACTATAGAGCCTCTCAGACTCACAAGATAGGATTGTACATGATCATCGAATATATTATCCAAAAAGTAAAATTATAGTACAACTCATGCTTAACATCCAATGTAAGGGCAAGAAAAGCTCAATGCCCTTAACTATCTCTTAGTGAAATGCCTTAATAGAATATCTACCAAACACCCTTTATGGTGGAAATGCAGCTACTCTAATGATTATATAATAGAATGGTGAGTATTTTTTAAGAAAGTACCCAGTGAGAGGTGCAAAAAATAACAAGAATATAAGAGTAACACAAATAATATGCTTAACAATAGCCCGAGGATAAATATGAACGAGAATAATTATTTTAACTCAACCAATTTCAACTCAAGAAACTTTTGTAATACCCTTCCTTTAGTTATCAACGATGAATATTCATTAACATCTATTTGTGCTTTAGTTCACTATCATATTCTTATTGTATAACTTTAAATAATATCACATTATATCACAAATGGAAAGTATCCTCTATTATATTTCAACTGCTCTTTATAATATCAAGTATAGAAGCAAATGTGCTAACATTTATCCAAGCCTTATTTTCCAGATAAATCCATCCAAAGTTCTTACTCAAATCACTTGAGCAATATATTTCATTTTTACATATATAAGGTAAATCATGTTTTACTTTTGAAAGAAAGCTTAATAAGTTTAGAGCACATCACATCATGTACAAGCCAGACTTGGTATATGAGCATATCATATTAACATTTAGAGCTTAAGAGCATATCATAACATGAATAAGTAGATATCAATGTGGCTAGTACTCACACCATATTAAAGCCAAAAAGGTTATTATGCATATGACATCTCTTAAGAGTGCTATTTCTATTTTAACTAAAGGTGTCACAAGCTTTGTCCCAAAGATAATATAATCAATACCATTGCCATAAATCACACTGATCGCTCACACAGAGCAGCTCTATCGAGTTAACTAGTGCAATGATCATATTTCGTTAATCCTTATCAAATGTAATACCCCATGCATGGTCTTACATCTCATTACAAATGGTAAAATGCTATATCCTAAACATAATCTTATAATTTACCTATCCCGCCATACCTTGGGCATAGACTTACTATCTCTTAGTCACATTTATGATTATACTCAAAATCTCCATAAGTTGATGGATTGATATATCATTTACTTTATTATCATTATTATCCACTTGATAATCTCTCATAATATTAGTTACATTAATATGTTTATCACATTTTAAGTTGATTTCCATATCATTTCACTCGTTACTACGTGATATTTTGGAAATCATTATTTAGGCTTGACATAGGAAAGGAGTTCCTTTATTAAAACCACTTTCACTTAGATTTAAAACTACTTAGGATCTCAAATTAATTAGATATCATTTATGCTTCATATATAATTTTAAGTATTCTAAATGTCATTAACCACATTTCAAAATTCTTTGAGGTTATAAATAAGTCAGGACTTGTTCTAGACATTTAGGAACTCAAAATAGGCTTAAAATAGGAAGAAAAGGGTTTTGGAGTAAGGAAAAGTTATGCTAAAAGGGTGCACACCCATACGTGAGGGCAATTTTGGGTGACACAGTCATGCCTGACTGGAAATGGAATAAGTAAACTTTGTTCCAAAGGTAAACTTTGACCTTTATTCCACTATACACCTATTTATTAGCACTTAAATAATATTATTATAATTTTACACACTCCAAAATGCTTCCAAACGTCTTAAACATCATTGTTAAACATGTTGTTATGATAATAAATTCATCATTGTAACGTTTTTAACTTCTCCATGCCATGAACTCAATAATTTTGTATCATCATTATCAAGTTAATATGTTCTTAAGTTAATCTCACTTTAAGTTTGATTTGATGCCAAACCTCTTTTACTAACATGGTATAACATAATTATATATAACTCAAGTATTTAATCAAAACTTGTTATCAACCAACACATATGCATTCAAAGTTTTAACTAAAAAAATTAGCTTCAAATCAATTGAGGATTTCTAAACAAGATGAATTCCATGAGGAAGATACAATCACAAGGAATTCATAAAAATAAAATCTCAGGTTGGTATCATCAAGAATAACTTAATCAAGAGGTTCTCAATCTCAAAAAAAAAAATCAAATTCCTTGAATGTTCAAGAAATGAAGAAACAAGAAGGAAAGAAAAGAATTTCCCACTCACAGTTTTCTCATGCATTTCCCTTTATTTTTTTTGGCTTTAAAAGGACACTTATTAAGTCCTTCAAATTCTCATAAGAACCAAATAACATTAAGTTATCAAACTAGCCCTTTATATAAGCCATAAGCTCATGCATGTACATACAAATTTTAGTTTTAACTGTCTCACTCGTAACAAGTTTTCCTACCCTTCCAACCCTCAACATAACCTCAAATTAATAGGTCTTAAAAGATTACCTATGAGATTTGATCTCCAATAGATCTTAATTGGTCTCCCTAATGTCCCGTATACCTTTAAGAGCTCCAAAGAGGGATGTTTACACAAGTCTTGTATTCTCTTCTTTATTGAGCTTTTAAATCATTTGGAATGACTTCGATGATACCAAATAAGATTCATACAACAATTATAAGATGATGATAATGCTCTTCTTGGTACATCTAAGCCTTGATTTTCATGAATTATCTTAGAATGTTGTATTCAAGTCTAATAGAGCATTGTTTCCTCTCTATTTTTTATATTTTTCTTTAGGTTATTTGCAAAAACATGACTTTTAGCGATTTTAGCGATTTAATCATATCTTTTTAAACTTGGCAAAATAAAACACCAACTTATAAATCTTGGCAACTCGAAACACCGATAGAAATTCCGGCTGCCACGTTAGATTGTAATCACCGGAATTTCAACCGGTGTTTCGAGTTGCCAAGATTTATAAGCTAGTGTTTTATTTTGCCAAACTTGAAAAGATGTGATTAAAATGCTAAAATCACGAAAGTCATGATTTTATTTGCAAATAACCCATAAATTAACTTTTAACTTATACAATTTCCAACGATTGTAATTTACATAGCTATAGAATA
>CATIWO010761320.1:0-15342 GCA_949673435.1 Macaranga tanarius | reverse complement strand
ATTTAATAATAATAATAATAATAATAATAATAATAATAATAATAATAATAATAATAATAATAATAATAATAATAATAATAATAATAATAATATATCATTAAATTATATTTAACTAATACTAAATGAGGTTGTTCACGAGCTCCCTCATAAGCATATTCATGAACTTGCTAAACGAGCCTATTCACGAGTCTGTTCATGAACTTCGCGAGCTTGTTCATGAATATATTAACGCGCATGTTCATGAGTTTTGACGAGCTGAGCTTTAAGATATTTGGGCTCTGTTCGTTTATCACACGAGCTTCAAAATTAAGCTTGGGCTCGGCTCGTTTAACCTAACAAACGAGCTTCTAACGAGCCGAGCTCTAAGTAGCTCGCAAATGTTCTTTTGATACATCCCACTATTTATCTAACAACTAGGATCTGTAATAATCTATTGGGATCGTTGCCCAAGGATCTATCTAGCATAAACTAAGGAAAGTAGCAACATTAGTTATCTGACAACTAGCACCTCTAATTATCAGGGTTGAAATTGCAATACGCTCGAAGCAAATTCGAATTTTAGCTCTCGCAAGAACTCAAAAAAAATTCAATTAATAATTTGAATTAAATCAATCAACTATCTAAATAATGATGTTTGATGCAAGTATTTATAGACTTGTAATCCTAAACCTAAACTTATTCTAAAAGAAACAATTCTTTAGGAATAAACAATGACATTCCTAATTAAACACAAATTCTAATTAGTAAAGAAAATATAAAGAAAATTATAATTAGACAAAAATAAGTCATTGAGACACTGGCGTGTACAAGCTCCGAGAAATTTAACAAAATCGACAGACTCCAATATGGCTTAGCACACGGTCTGGCTTGTCATTACACGGGCGTATTTCGATGTCTCTTTAAAAACCTGATAGCTAAACGGCTTCATAGTCGTCTAACCATGTATCATTCAGATGACGCTTCAGAAATAAGCACGGGCGTGTATTGCAATATGACCTTTGAACACAGGGCGTGTATAGCAACACGACCTGGGACACGAGTATGTAAGGACCCATATATGTCTCGAAACACTTCATGAACGTTCAACATGGCCATGCAAAAGCATACACGCGTGTGTATCGACCTGTGCACAACTACATAAATTGATTAACTTAGTTTTTGCATCTCCTTTTTGTTCCGTAGACTCAAGACTCTTTTGCACAAGTTCTCTAGCAGCATCTTTCATCCTCTTAGCTCGGGATCTTGTGATTGGTCCTCCATCATAATTCAAAGGATTTGAATTGGATTTTGTGTCCATATGTCCATATGCATCATCGTTTATAGCCTTAGTTGGAGGCAATGCTGGTAAAGGTATGTGGAGAACGAGAACAGTGTTGATGATGTTGGTGGGAGGCAGCTGGGAGCAGGGGTATAATTGAACCGAGCCGAGCTGAGCTTTAAGATGCTCAGGCTCGGCTCGACCAAAAAAATTATATTCAAGCTCGGCTTAAGCTCGGGAAGATGTTGATATATGCAGTTCGAGCTCGGCTCGAGTCAAACTCGAGCTTGTTCACGAACAACCAGGCTCAATTTTGATTGTTTATTTACTCATTTGCTAAGCTTGTCAAAGAGCTCGTTTGATAATAAGATAGAATTGACAAAATCTAATAAAACTGAAAAAAAGAAGAAGAAACTTTGTTAAAGAAACAAAGAAAAAGAACAAAACTATTGAAGGCTTCTTAGTAGCACCTGAAGTAAATGGAAGGCCTAATTTTTTCTGAATCTATACCAGTATATATAATTTTAGAATTGAAGGTCAAATTTTATTTTAAAGAAAAAAAATTTAGGAATAAAAACCAATTCCTTTCACAACTAAACAAATCATTTCTCAACTTTCCAAATTTCCAATATCAAATTCAAAAATCAATACAGTAATCCAATTACCATAAAACAAACATATTCATTAAGATTCGACTAAAAAAAATCTATACATTCAAAGGGCAAATCCATCATAAACATGCACAAATCAAAACTCACTTGAATTAAACAAAAATTACAATGAAACTTTAACATTCAAACTTAACACCACAGTAAAAAAAAAAAAAAACTATCAAGATTTAGGAGGGTGCATTGGATTATGACTTTTATAGACTTTTTTCAAATGAATGACTTTTACAGACTTCATAGATTTTTAATGACTTTTGCAGAGTTTATAAATTTGTCAATGACTTTCATAGAGTTTATTTTTAAAGATTTTTATAGAGTTTATAATTTGTCAATAACTTTTATAGACTTTATTTTAAAAGACTTTTTATAGAATTTATGAATTTGTTAATGACTTTTATAGACTTTTATATACATTTATTAACTTTAATAGACATTAATAAATCTTTATAGATTTTAATATAATATATTTTGATGCAATATATTAAGATTTCTCAAACAATAAAAACAAAATTTTTAAATGATTAATAACATATGTCTATAATTAAATTTTTTATAATAATTTAAATACTTATTTTATCACTATTAAATAAAAAATGTTTAAGAATTGTTTTAAGCTAATACAATTTTCTTTTACACATAAAATAAACAACTGAAATATTCATTTGACAAATTAAGCATAAAAACTATAAAAATTTTAATTTGTTCATACAAAAAAGTCTCATTAACTCCAAGTAACATGTAGCACCCTCCAGGTACCACATACAAATGTTCCAATGATATAACAATACGTGGCACAAATATTTTTTTTATTTATTAAAAGAGATATACATTTATACCAAAAACCCTTGTTTAATACACATTGTACTTTAGTGTACATATATAACTTGTTATCAAAATAAATACATTGCTTAAAAATAAAATGCTTGAATGTGATGATGATGATAATCATGAAGATGGAGATATCGACACCAAGCCTGTCCTTGACCCACCTGAGCTCACACGGAACACACTTCAAGCTAGGCTAACTAACCTGAAAAACCACAATTGCAAAGGAATGAGCTTGCAACTCAATAAGCAATTATTAATACAACCATACATATAGTTCTTCTCAAGAACTAATTAAGAAAAACACCTAGAATACATTGCAATACATCCAAATACAAGATTTAACATTTAGAATACGCATGGGAGTCCAAATGACAAAAGTGTAAGTGAGTACTAAAATGTCAAGCTCAATTAGAGAATCTTGAAAATATATTCTAGAAAATCTCAAAACTTGGAACTTGTAGAGGACTCTTTAAGGTTTTCGTAGCATCAAACCACGCCTCATTTAGAGGTCTACAGCTCAAGTTATGGTCAAAATACGAAGACAACAGTGCGCAGAAGAAGGCTAACTCGTGCCGAGTCGGCACCTCGAGTCATAGGTACAACTCGGCACAAGTCATGCCGAGTCAGCACGGGTGCGTAGAAGGCTCACCTGACTCGATCCTTCAGACCACGCTGCACTTTTTTGGCCATAACTCCCTATACCGAACTCGGATTCAAGTGATTCAAAAAGCTACATAAAGTTAATTCAGAGGGCTACAATTTTCATGAAGAACATGGACTTAATTCATTTATATGAATGGACAAAAATGCCCTTAAAGTGACTGGTAATGTCAAAACATATGAATGTAACTTAATTCAAGCTACAACAATACATTATAAACACACTAGTCCACACCAAACATCCATTAACATCACAATAAGATTTCTAAATATTCAAACAGCATTATTGGTGTCTCATATATACCAAATCTTATCATTTTAATAACCATTTAGCAAATGCTAGCATAAATACTTGGGTGCTTATAACTCAATATCTACACCCCATCAATCATCATATTACTCAATTCATTGATTTCATAAATAAACCACTTTCAACACTTATATATATACATAATGCAATAATGCATGATTATGCTTGTTAGTTTTTTCGGTCGGAGTTCTCAACACACATTTTTCATATAAACCTCACTTTTTCTTTATCATATATCTTTCTCATATATCTGTGGCCATTCCTGAGACTCTCTGTCTAGCTCAGTCTCAAATCATGGAGCTCAATCTCCACCTACACATTTTCCTCACATTTCCTCACATCATGCCATACGCATGTTTTTCAATCATTCTCATGCTATATGCATGTTTTTCAATCATTCTCATAATATATCAAAATGCATATGTACCATTATTTCATCACAATTTCATACCACCTCACATGGCTTCCATTATTCATAATTTCATACCACCTCAAGTGGCTTGCACTCATAGGTGCCAATGTCCATAATTTATTACCACACATGCTCATATTCACAACATCATCATTCACAAATATAAATGGAGAATATACCGTTCATATACCAAAAATATACCAAACGTATACCATATGTATACCATAATCATATGCCATATATATAGATATATATATCATGCTTCCTAAATCAATAATAATCATTTCATATCATTTTGTACACAATCAACATAGCCAAATAACTTTAGTTGCATAAGAATTACTATATGTAAGCATTATATAACAATTACTTACCTAAAGCTTCAACTCCTTCACAAAGCTAAGCTTTCCCCTATTGAATAGGGTTCCCACTTTCTCTTCCAACTCCTATAAAACATACATACCAAATTCCAACAAACAACCATTACTAACCATTCAAACACATTAAATGCAACTAAATGCTCCAAACTTAAAATAACCTAAAGACACACACACAAGCTTAAAAGCCCCCAAATTGCTACCATAGCTAGGGTTACATGTCTTTAGTAAATTTCAATTGGAATTACTCAATTTAGATATGTGTGGAATTTATTATGGATTTTAGAATCCATTCAACCCAAAACAGAGCATCTACTGAGCAATAAAATGTTCAGCCCTATTTGTCCCTTCTAACAACAAATTCAAGCAAAACTCAAAACATAAAACTTGTAAAAGACTCTCTGAAGTTTCCAGGGAGTCTAAAAACGCATAAATCAAAGCTCTATAGCTCTAGATATGGTCAAAACTCAGAGGCTTAAAAATCAGCAAAAACAGAGCACGAATTCCACTACCAAAAATCCTATCCCAACTCAAACAAAAACACCAAAAACTTACCAAATGATGTTCTTGAACTTAGGAAGTTGTTAATTCCAGCCTAGACTTCAAATTCCTTAGCCAAATCAACTCTCTCTCTCACCAAATCCCTAGCTTTCTTAAGAAAAAAATTTAAGTGAAATTTTCTCCTTATGCAAAGAATGCAAGTCACGTTTAGGAAGAAGAAGATAAAGGCAAAATTTGTGATATTTTATTACCAAATATTCACTTTGGTCCTTAATGAAATGCTCTTCTTCCTAACTAGTCCTTAAACTTATATTTGCTTCAATCAAGTCCCTCTTTACAATTCTAACACCATCTTAAACTTAGTTAAAAATAATTATCTAGTAAGCATAAAGGGTATTTCACACGACACACACACGTGTTAGAGGGGCGGGTGTTACATTAACCCAAATATCTCTTTACCTCTTAATGAACTTAGATGATTACCAAATAATCCCTAACTTTCTATTTTGACAAATAACTTCAACTTACCTTACAAATAGGTCCCTCTCTACCAACATTTACAAATCCACACTTAAATAAAATCCATAATTCTACTCCCCATGACATGTAAATATAATACATGCACATTGTATCTAAGATGTGGGTTTTACATAAGGTGTCTTCCTCTTTAATGCTAATTTATCCCTTAAGAAAATAATACTAACTCTTTTAATTAAATATACACAAATATCAACACCAAAACCTCTACACTTCTCACCACTACATTCACATATATATACACTCACACCAACTCTAGCCAATCAAAATGCACCAAATGACCTCCCTATTTTCTTCTTTTAATAATTGCACAACTCAACAATTAAATACATATTCATCATCAACTAACAAATATAATAATACTTAATAAAATAACAAAATATCATCAAAATCTCTACCAAACCCCTTAATGAAATGAAATTAATTTATAATAGCCCAAAACTTATTGTTGTGACAATTCACTCCAAACTTCCTTTTCAATTTGGTCATTCTCTACACTTTACCCAGTCTTAAACTTAAATAAAGTCTACTAACTCTTATGCATAAAATATAATATATATATATATCATAAATACGTATGCTAAAGGGGCAGGTGTTACATAACTAAACTAATAACAATGATAAAAAAAAATTAATGTTCATGTTCATTCACATGCTCAACAACATTCCATATATTAGTAGCTATAGTATTCCTCCATTCATTTACAGAATTTATTTGTTGCTTATATGTCTCAACAAATGGTTCAAAATTCTCTTATTGATTAACTGATATAGGTGGAGATGATAAAGTTTCATTATCTAGTTCAACTGAAAATTCATCTAAATGACACTCCTTTCGAAGAAAGTTGTGCAACCCTGCACATGCTAACACGAGTTCTGCTTGTATGCTATATGGAAATGGAGGAGCTATTTTAAAAATTGTAAACCGCGATTTGAAGATACCAAATAATCTCTCAACTGCATTACTCAAAAGAAGCATGATGAAAATTGAATAATTCATTTGCATTTTCAGGATGACGACCTTGGCCATGAAAATCTTGAAGATGATAACAAACACCTCGAAAATGAGCTAAAAATTGAAGTCGATTTGGGAATCCACAATCCACCAAAAAATATTTACCTAATATTTATAATAAATGATGTGATAAACTAAAATAATGAACATAAAAAAGTAGATAATAAATTAAAATAACAAGAAGTAGGAAAAACGTACCTTGTGGCACTTTAAGTACATTCCTCCTTGTTAAAGCATTATTTAACACTTTTGAATCATATGCAGATCCTTTCCACCCACTAAGAACATACATGAATTCCAAATTAAAGTTACAAGCTGCTAAAAAATTTTACAGAATCATTCCATGACGATTGCGATAGCTACTAATATCATGTCCACGTCCAATTACCATTGTAGAAATATGGGTACCATTAATAGATCCAATGCAATTATAAATTAATATGAATAAATATATAATTAATATAACAAAAGTTTTACTTAAAAAGCAGTGGAAATAACAATAATAATGTACTATAACAAAATACAAATATACTTACTTTAAAGTAAGGATAGAATCTTGTACTTTCTCTAATTTTTTTCTAGCACTGAGGAATTTGGTTTAGCCATCATAACTACTACAATTTTATTAATACTCTCAAGATTTTATTAAAACTTTGGCTAGTAGTGAAATATGATTGGCCAAATATTTTTTGAACTAAACAATATCTTGAATTTTGACCGACGATGAGTAGAAAGGTTGCAAGCATTTCTTCAATACAAATAAACTTTGTATCCTCTAAGAGTATTTTTTTCTCTAATAATGCTACATAGTTTGAGAAACATACTAGGATACATTTTATACAACTGATAAAATTCTGATGGATCTTTATTTAGAATTTTATGTATATAATCATACCCGTCTGAAGTTATTGGCCGCCTAGATAAAGGATATTGAGTACGATTTTGGGACATACTAGTTATAAACTCATTCAACATGCAAACAATTGCTTGAATTGTTGCCAATAAGTACTTAAAAGTTTCATACCATTCTTCTTCAATTTCTTCTTCTTCCATTTCTTCCTCTATTCTTGGATTCTCCACTTCATCATCGCTATTCATGTTTAAGATATATAAATATAATGACATGAAAAAAGACAATAAATATATGTGTAAATGATTATTAAAAAGTTATAAAATAGTAGTTTTATAGCTAATTCATTCTTCTTTAATAAAAACTAACATAAAAATAAATACGATTAATAAACATCTCAAAATAATATAATTTGTCACTTATATAAACATTAAAAAATAACATAAAGTAGCAAAATGCATTAAAAAAAATAAGATCCATAATTGAATAATTTCAGCTTTCACTACTCTAATTCATAAGTTATCCATTCAAAATGCTCTTCAGCAGTCATTTTTAAGAACTCAATCTTCTTTGCTCTAGTATTGAGCAACTTAAGTGCCTTGAAATGTGAACACTTATTCAAGTCTGGTATTTCTTTAATAAGATCCCAACAACTATGTTCACTACTATCAAATGACTTAATAGCTTTAGCTAGTTTGTTAACAGATTGAGTGAGTTTGTTTATGATATCTGATTGATTATTGTTAGGCTCAAAAGAGGTAGATTTTCCTTCAAACTCATTTATATTACGTCTTTTTCTTTCTGGAGGGATATCTGGGTTCATAGTTTTAGAGGGTAGCGGTGAAGTAGAGAATCCATAAGATGAAGATTGATATAAGGAATCTTGCATATCATTATGTACGAATGTTTCAGTATTATGATCATAAATCAACTCATCCAAAGTAGAACCTATATTTTCTTCTTTCTCATGTATTCTTGCATCAGTATCTTCCCCTAATCCAATTTCATGTCTCCCAATTGCAGTTCCATTTCCAATCGCAATTCTCAAGTCTTCATAGTCTACAAAGGTCTCTGTGCGATAGCTTCTATGGGTAGGATGAGACTGAAAAAAAAAGTCAATTTATGAAACATGAATATGGCATAAATATGCATATATTGCCAAATTTTAACTGTTATATATGCAGGGCTCTAATAAAAATGTAATAAAATAAAATAATAATTTATTTATACTTTATTTGGATATAATACTATAAATAATAGACCCACTTAATATGAATCTAGCTATGATAACCTAGTAGTACACATTTTGCTGTATATATATGTATATTCAATTCCGGTATTTACAAAGGTATAACCTATCTTGTCAAAAGAACCATTATATATAACATATTTTAAAGACAAACTACAACATTTAAAAATAAAATAAATAAGTTAAAATTAAATAAACGTAAAGGACAACTAAGCATATAAAGAGACTTGATATATATATTTTTTACTAAATAATTACCTTAAAGTGATCTTCCCATACTTCATCCGGAGCAGTAAAATTCTTAGACACATGATCTCATCTAAAGCTAGAGTTACAATTCAAAAGCTTGTAGTAATTGTTGTATCTTTATTTAAACCACTTCAAATGGCTTAAATATTGGGAATAATTTCTATCACATCCAAGTTTTTCATTCAGGATAGGAAGTATCTTTTTCTCAACAATTTTTTTACCTAATAAGCCATTGTTATCACACCAACCCCGATTTACAGCATCAACCATGAGTTTCAGTAACTCGTTAGTTTCACTAGCTATCTAAGTTTTATATTTTTCACCACCTCTTTATTTAACCTTGTCATTTTCTTGGTTTGTATCTCCCATTATAATATTGCTATATTATACATATAATATGTAACAAACAAATATAAATATTAACAAAGACAAGTACTTAACAAATGTATTTATAAAAATATTTATTCAATATCATATAAATTACAGAAACTATGAACCCATTAGCTGAAGGTAATAATATCAAGGAAATTGCTGAAAATAAATAGGAGGAATAAAAGCAAATAACGCATAAGCTGTTTCTTGCCAGCCATGGCTCCTGGCTTCGGGAACAACAATTGTAATTTTGTAATTTTATTCATTATTACATAAAACAACAATTTTTATTCAATATCACATAAATTACAGAAAAAATTCATACAAATAAAAATCACACCCATGAAAACAAAACATCCACATTCAAGCATCATAATCATCAATTTAAAATTAAAAAAAAAAGCAAGGAAAGAAACCCACTGATCACATAACCATCATGAGTATTATTATTATTAGGATTATTGAAAAGGAAACCGAGAGATGAAGAAGTTTTAGGCGAAAGTGAGAAATATGGGAGGAGGAAGTGGTAAGGAACAACTTCACACTTTGGAAAAAGTCTATTGAAAGTTTTGAGGTAGAGTGAAAGAAAATTGTGTAGTTTTCCTATTTATACAAACCTAAAAAAGGTCATTCAAAGTATATAAAATTTATTGTATATAGAAATTCGTGACTTTTTGAATATGTATATACTTTTATTGTAACACCCGCCCTTTTAGCATACGTATGTATGACGTATACATGTTATGCATATTAGATAGTGGACTATATTGAAGTGTGGGTATGGTATATATTATAAAAAAAACTAGATTGTAAGATAAGTTTGGAGTTAATTGTCACAATAGAAAGTTGTAGACTATTGTATAATATGTCCATTTCATTAAGGAGCTAAATAGATATTTTGATGATATTTTATTATATTATTAAGTATTATTATATTTGTTATTTGGTGGATAATTATACATTTAATATGTAATTATGGGAAGGAGACTTTAAGGGATAAAATGTTAGTTTTTGATTGGTTGGGTTTATATATGTATATTTAATTGCATGTGTATGTGTGTGTAGTGTGTTTTGTGGAGAGAATTGAGAGGAAGAAGAAGAAGGGGAATTGTGGTTAGCTTTGAAGAGATTTTGATTAATTTTCTACTTATTTAACATTATTTTTGGGGAGCTTTAGAAGATCTAGTAGCCTTTGGAGCTTCAATTTGGTAAGCCTTGTATTTAATTTGGTTAATTGAAGTTAGGATTTGAATGTTGAATTTCAGATTCTGTTTTTATGGTACATTAGTCCTAGTGTTTTTGCTATATCTAGAGTTATAGAGCTCTGATTTGAGCAAGGTTTAATGTTCTGGAAACTTCAGAGCGTTCTCTATAACTCTTGTGTTTTGTGCCAGAGCTGATTTTGCTGTTAAGACTAACTGGCGCGGCTTGACATTTTCATGCTCATGCAATCAACTCTGTTTTGGCAGGATTTGATCAAAAATCCGTAATTAATTCTATGCATGTCTGATTTAAGTAATTCCAATTGAAATTAAAAGTAGACAAATATTCTAGCTTCAGTATAAAGTTCATAATTTTTGGACTTGTTTAGACTACATTGGGGCACATTGAATCTTGAGAATGTAGTGTACTTAGTTACATTTAAATGCAAGCGGCATCATTACATTTAAATGCAAGCGGCATGGATGCTATGTGGTATTGATATATGAATTATGTGTAGGCATTGATAAGGATAGAGGTGGTACCAATCAATAGAAGAGCTCTTCTTTTGAAGGAGTTGAAGCACCTTGTATAAATAATTATTGATATAACAACATAAATATAATGTTGGAATTTGAATGGTATATTTATATATGTGAGAATATAAGTGAGGTTGATGTATTATTGTGATAGTATTGAAATTATGGTGGTGAATGGTATATATTATAAAATTGAGGTTGGTTTATTAGATACGATGTATGATTATGTCGATTGGCTTTGTGACCATCGACTATGTGAGAAATGTGATTGTGTCGAATTGGCTTTGTGACCATCGACTATGAGAAATGTGAAAATGTGATGTCGATTGACTCTGTGACCATCAACTATGAGAAAAGATGTTAAGTCGATTGGCTTTGTGACCATCGACTCTGAGAATTATGATGTTGATTGGCTTTGTGACTATCGACAAGATTTAATAAAATGATGTGAATATGAGAGAATGAAATAATGATTGTAAATTTCTTTATTAATATATATATATATATACACAATTGTATATGTGGGTGTGTGATGAGGATACCGAATGGTGAACATGTTAGGTGCTCTTACATTTGTGCTTGTTCATGATATTTGAATTGGAGTTATATGAAATGGGAAATGTGATTGTAATATAGTGAGGTAAGGATCTAATGGAATTGTGTACATCTTGTGCATACTCTTGGTGTATGTTTGTATACTTTTAGTATATGTTTGGTTAATGTTAAGTAAATATGAGTTTTATCTTTGTAAGGATAATATATTGTGAAATGATTGGGGATTGTTTGAAATATGGTGATTTGGTATATATATATATATGAGGTACCAACAATGTTGTTTTGATGTTTGGAGATCTTGTTGTGATGTTTAAAATGTCACTTAAGTTGTTAGACACGACCATGTGGTGTTGAAATATGGCCGTGCATATTTGGGCTTTAAATTCAGGATTTTGGCATGGCCATGCAGGTGGGTGCACACCCATGCACATCTAGGGAAAAAATCACCAAATCAGGCACGCCATGTGCCTTTTTGGCATGGCCGTACAAGTCCAGAGTTCCAAATTTAAGGACTCAGGCACAACCATGTGCAAATTCTGCACAGCCGTGCGCAACTTGAAAATTTTAGCCTCAGTATTTTTTTATATAACTTGAGCTATAGAACTCCAAATGGAGCATGATTTGATGCTGGAGAAATTTTAAAGAGTTTTTTACAATTTTTATGTTTTGAGTTTAAGTTGAATCTATCATTATGATAGTCTAATAGAGCTTGACATTTTATTGCTCACTCTGATTGCTCTGCATGACCTTTTAGTGTTCAAAAATTTATAATTAATTCCATATACTTCCAAATTGTATAATTTCAATTGGGAATAAAACTAGACTCATAAAGATAGAGTCTGTATAAATATTATAGCTTTTGGATGTGTGTACAATTAATGAGAACATTTTGAATCAAGGTTTTGAATCTGCTTATAGCAGACTCTTTGTAGTTTGATGTGTTACAAGGTAATATATGTTATTATTACATTAATGATTACTTACTGAGTAATAAACTCACCCCTCCCTTTGCATCCATAATTTTCAGGATTTAGTGAGATAAAGCTTGGAGTCTGCATTTGACAGTGGTCTCAGGTGGGCTAGAGGCGAGCTTGGTGTCGACAATTTGCATATAGCATTTTGGTTTATGTAAAAATATCATGTATGTTTAGTAATAATACGTAAATTGTGTACATTGTACAAAACTATTTATAAGATAGTTATGAAATTTTATTTATGCCACGTGTTGGAATTATATTGTGGTCACGTTTATGTGGTACCTTGTGCGTGTTAGAATTATAAAAGTTTCTAATTGAATACCCCCTAACTTTTATAGACATTTTTTAAGTTTATAAAAGTCATTATTGAATACACTCAAACTTTTAAAGAGTATTTAAAAGTCATAATCCAATACTCCATGATTTTTTTAATCTTTAAAAGTCATAATCCAATGCACATCTCTTAGTTTTTTTCCTTCACTTTCTCAGCAACCAAACAAATGCAATTTTTTTAGTTTTCTAGGTTTACCTTAAAAAGTTTAGCTAAATTAAATTTTCATCAGAAGCAAATGGCTTTGAAGGAAGGATCTGTAAGAGGGAGAGAAGGAGGAAACAAAAGACAAATCTAAAGATTGGAACCTAAGAAACAAAGAGAATAATCAAAGAGAAGATGACGATGATGATGGAGAAATCTAAAGAAAAATAGAGTAGAGGAAGAGTAACTTTTATTAAATAAAAAGATGATGATGATGACGATGACGATGATGATGATATATGATGATAATGCTGATAGTGGTAGGGATAACGGCGATGGATTACGGTGAGGGTGAAGGTGATGGGCGGTGGTAAGGGTGAGCAAGCAGAGTTAGAATGGGTTGGGTAGAGGGGAGAGGAGGAGTGGGGCGACGACATATAGGATGATTATCTCAGCTGCTAAAAAAAATCCATCTCCATAGTTTGTAATGCCTCTTTTGCCATGCATCCAATGAAAGTGGGGCGATGACATATAGGATGATTATCTCAGCTGCTAAAAAAAATCCATCTCCATAGTTTGTAATACCTCTTTTGCCATGCATCTAATGAAACTGTGGATCATATTTCACTCCATTGTGATATTGCAAGCTAAACATAGTTTGCATCTCCATTGAGTTTACATGCTAAAAACCCCAATGAAGTTGATTTTGGTTCTTAATTGTTTATGCTTTTCTAATCATCTTAATTGGAATCAACTATCTTTTGGTTGTAGTGATTGATTGGTTTATTTGGTGCATGCGTAATCTCATGGTCTGGCACAACATTCTGCCTCAACCATCAAGTTTTGCTCTTTAAGGTAGTTTGTTATTTATAGGCTTTTCAATCATCTTGGCTTCCGCAGCAACATCTACCTCAACACCAAATTCTTTCTTCTGTTAATTGGACTAAACCGATGCCAGCATTTTATTAAACTTGATGTGGATGGTGCAATGTTTCATGAGGATTAATCTCCAATTATGGAAGCAATTCTGCGTGACAACAATGGAACTGTGTTTGCTTGCCTTTCCAAGCATCTTCCATTTCAGGCCTCAGTTGATTTACTGAAGCTATTTGTATAATGGCACAAGAAATGGGTATATCTAAGTTGATTGCATAGTCTGATTGTCTAGCTGCAATTGATTTATTTTCTCGATCTACATCAACATTAATGACTATTGGTTTGTTCATGGATGATGTCGTAGCACTCTCTTCTTCTTTCATCAACTTTAATTTACGTTATATTGGTTGATCTGCCAATGCTATTGCCCACGTGCTTCACAAATTTATCCCTTTTTCTTTTAATCTGGTATTTAGAATTAGTCTGACTAATTCAGAGCGTGCCAGGTTATGCTCTTTTCTTTTAGATGCATGTATGAACTCTTAAGTTAATATATTATTCCCTTTTCCCAAAAAAAAAAATCTTAGATTTACAAAATATCCATGTGGCTATTCAGATAATTTTTTAAAGAAAATCATTTCACATAAATAAATTATTTTATCTTATTTAAAATTTAAATTAATTAAGTAAAATATATTTAAAATTACTGCATTCACAACTAGTTTTTAAAATTTTAGTAAATTAAAATAAATAAAAATATTTTAAATTTAGAAAGAGATTTTTTTTTTTTTTTTAAGCAGAAGAAAGAAAAAAGAAAATTAGTCTAGGACGCCTGAAACGTATAGATCACGTCCCATCTTTTAACGGAAACCCTAACTTTGCCGCTCAAATAAGGACCATTGTGACGAGCTCCTCCTCATCGCTCAGCTCGCCGGACGATCCAGACGCCTTTCAACTTGCTTGCATTGCGCGACGCTACTCAGCTTGTCTCAATTTGTTTGTAGATATATAGTTTTCAATTATCAGATAATGCGGTCACTTGTAGATGGTCAGTTGTTAGGTATTTATCAATTATCACTTCTTGAAGATTGTTATAATCATATGTTATTCTTCAATTTAGGTTTGGCACTTTACCAGCTTAAATTGCAGACCGGTTTATGTAAACTTCTGTGCTGTTAAAGCATCCAATTGAAATTGAATTCATGTAAATTTTTGATTATTTTGGTTGTATGTTGCTTTAATCATATGAAATTAATAAATTCTATATTGACTAAACTGATATTTGTGGTTTTTGGAGTTGTTTTATTGTTATTTTTATAATTAACCGTTTAGATTGGTCATTGTAGTACTTCACAATTTCTTCCCCCCAAAATGAGAGAAGAGTCATAATTGGTTTTTGGATGGGAGGTAGGTAAATGGGTTTGGTGTTGGGCA
>CATIWO010761272.1:0-15127 GCA_949673435.1 Macaranga tanarius | reverse complement strand
AATAATTATTATTTTTATTAAACATATACCATTTATAATATTATGTTATTAACTAACTAATATTAGTAAATATACTCATTATCCATTAATTATTTGGTAATTATAAAAACACAATCATATCATAATTATTGTTTTATTTTTAAAATATAATAATAATCATTATTGTAATGATTGGTGGGAGTTAACATTTAATGGGTCATTTCGCTTGAGTGGGAGGCGGGGCATTTCGCCTCTAGCACAGGCAAAATGGCTAAGAATGAGCCATTTCGCATGTGGTACTAGCGACATTTCGCCTTTTGTACTGGCGAAATGGCCCCCTAACAGAAAAAAAATTCAGTTCATTCACCAGTATCACTGGCGAAATGAACTAGTCAACGCCACACCCCGCCACATCATTAAAAAGTACCACAAATTTGAAATTTTTTTTCAAAGTAATCACAAAAAATGGAATTTTTTTTAGACAACCATAAAATTGGTATTTACGAAATTTTGGACCCTATTTTGGTAAATAGCCCTAGTAATTGGGGTCGAGGAGTTTGGGGCCAGCGGAGCATATTTGGATACATTTAAAAGGTTCGGTTTCACTGAAGAGAATATCACTAAGGTTGCACAGTCACTACTTGATCAATAAGACTGGTACTTCAGAAAATAAGGTAACATCACAGAAGTTGAAATAAATTCATGCAAGCTAGGCAAGTACCCACTGCAAATAAAATAAAAAAATGATTATTTCCACTACTACAAGAACATTTTAGCTTATAACTATCTATAGGGTAGCAAGTGTCTTGGCATAAGGTACATTGTGACCAGTACATCTTTCATTTTTTGTTGGATGTTCTATCAATTTCTTCTCTTGCAGAAGAGCCAAATTAATCACTATTGCTTTTGCATATTGCATGAAATGCCAATTTGCATCTGTTAAAGAAAGATGCCTCATCCTTGAAATGTTTAATCATTGGCGAGTTCTAGACTTGTAAATTCGGTAGGTTCTTTTTTTATGCCTATATTAATTAAACTGTGATGCAATTGGTTTAGTAATATGGATCGGTAATTAATCACCATAGAGATTTCTTCATTGAAATTAACCATTTTTGTTCAGCATCTACAAGAAGTAGATTTCAGTTGTAAGTTATGTGACCAACTTAGTGCTAAGGATTCTTTTCCTTATTTACATTGATTTTTAATCAAGTTTGACCTGGCCAAATACTTATTCATCAAGAATAACTTAGATAGCATAGGATCTTATCCTGGTTCACTCCAGGTAATGAATTTCATCTTGGCCAATCACTCATCCCTACATATAATGAACTAGAGCCACCACACGCCATATAACCATACATGGAGGTATGTAAGTGGTGACAAAATCTAACCAATCATATGTGTATGACCGTTTCACCTCAGGTCAAAGGATTATATGCACAATTATGTCAAAGATTGTAATTGTTGACTAAAGTGAATTCCCAAGCAATCACAAATCTTGTGTCACCGTTCGATCCACTCATCATATGAGTATCCACATGTCTATTCTGATATCTCATATCTAAGGAAGCCCAATAAATTGATCACATGAATATTGATCAACCCGAAGAGCCTATCCCAATTGAGAATGTCATCACACCAAAACTAATGAAGAAAAGATGGGCAATGTTTATGGGTTAATGTTTGATAAAGCTGATGATTGGTTAACTTGAATTTGGAATCTCTATGGAGAAGCTCTAAATTGGCAAGTATTTCAGGATGAATTCCGCAAGGAATATCTGATTAAAAATTATCGAAAGGAGAAGTTGGTTGCGTTCATTAATTTGGCACAAAGACGGATACCGATGAGAGAGTATGTGGATAAATTTGAAGACTTGTATAAGTATACCAAAGATATTTATCCTACCAAAAAGAAAAACATAGAGAAATTTCATGAGAGTTTACATATATCTTTGCGAGGAAAGCTGAACTTGTACACTGGAACTAATTTTCGAGGCTGGGTCGAGAAAGCTATGGAACAAAAAAAGCTAGATAAAGAATATGAAGCTTCAACTCAAATCCAATGAAACTAGCAATCTGAATCATCATGACAACCTTGGAAAAGGAAGAAGGATCGTGATCGAGATTCTATCCCTATTTCAGTGGTAATGTGAGAACATAAGGTGAAAATAGGCCCCAGGGAAGTTAGACATCGGATAGATAACCGGTGGGACCATCGAGATAAACTGGTGCTGGATATGCGCACAAGGGAAAGACGCATTGCCATGGTGCAATGTATGTAAAAAGAACCATTCATGAAGGTATAGTCTGTTGGAAGTTAGATGTTTTCGGTGTAATGAGATCAGACATTATGCTAGAAACTGTACGAAACCATCACTCAGAGAGCCTTCAGTACAAGCCTCGTATGCCCCTAAAAGTGAGCGAGGTGGAAGAGCAACAAGGGCAGGGAGACCTAGAAATACAACCAAAGAGAGAATATAAGTAAAGGCACTTCATCAGAATCAACCGAGGGAGATGAATACCGCAGTTAAAGATATGCAGCAGGCAAGAGTATATGTTATTATGAAAAAAGAGGTAGAAAAGTTCCCAGACATAATTACAAACAAGGCATATATTAATGGTAAGCTAGTACACATACTTGTTGACCTTTGCGCTACATTTTCATTCTTATCATCGAATTTTGTGATGCATAATAGACTTAGAATGGATGATTTGAATGAACCTGTAATTGTGAGTATGCCTATTGGAATGAGTGTAGTATGTAAGAAAGTATTTAGAAATATCCTAGTAGAAATTGAAGGGGGTAAAATGAAATGGAATTTCATACCCCTACATCTCGATGAATTCGATGCTATACTCGAAATGAATGGGTTGAGCCATTACCGAGCTAATATAAAATGCTTTGAAAGACAAGTAGAAATAGAGGGAGAAAGTAGAAAGAAGATAGTATTTATCGAAGGAGATAGGAAGACTCCTATTAAGATAATCTCAATAATGAAGATTGAGAAATATCTTAAGAAAGGATATGAAGCCTATCTAGCCTCAGTGATTGAAGATTAAAAAGAAGGCATAAAATTAAAAGAACTACCGGTAGTGAACGAGTTTAAGGATGTATTTTCCAAAGATTTACCAGGATTACCACTAAAGAGGGAGATTGAGTTTGTAATCGAACTCATACCTGGAACAACTTCTATATCGCAATCACTATATAGGATGGCTCTAGCAAAATTAAAGGAACTGAAGATGCAATTACAAGAGCTGTTGGATAAGGGATTTATCCGACCAAGCTTTTCACCATAGAGAGCACCTGTATTGTTCGTGAAAAAGAAGGATGGATCTCTTCAGCTGTGTATAGATTATAGACAGCTGAATAAGGTTATAATTCAAAACAAATATCCTTTGCCGAGGATAGAGGATTTATTTGATCAACTACAAAGAGCGAAAGTATTTTTTGAAGATCGATTTATGCTCTGGTTATCACCAGTTGAGGATCAACGAATCCAACATATCCAAGACTACATTCAGAACGAGGTATGGACACTATAAATTTCTTGTTATACCGTTCGGACTCACAAATGCATCAGCTGCATTTATGGATTTGATGAATCGCATTTTCAAGTCATACCTGGATAAATACGTGATTGTATTCATTAATGACATACTGGTGTACTCGAAATCAAAAGAGGAACATGAAGAACACTTGAGGAAGATATTAGAAATTTTAAGAGCTTTACATGAAAGTTAGCAAATGTGAATTTTGGTTAAATAAGATTGCATTTCTTGGTCATGTGATAACTTCTGAAGGGGTGTATGTAGATCCCAATAAAATTGCAGCAATCATTAATTGGGAGCCACTAAAAAATGTAACTAAAATATGAAGATTCCTAGGATTGGTAGGCTATTATCGATAATTCGTACAAGATTTTTTGATTATTGCATCACCGTTAACAAAACTACTAAGAGAGAATGTGAAGTTCGTGTGGTGTCCGAAATGTCAAAGAAGTTTTGAAATTCTAAAGGAAAAACTGGTTACAGTGCCAATATTGACGCTACCTGTCGAAGGAGGTCAGTATGTGGTATACAGTAATGCTTTAAAGCAAGGACTTGGTTGTGTATTGATACAAAATGGGAAGGTTGTAGTATATGCCTCAATGCAACTAAGACCGCATGAGCAAAACTATCCCACACATGACTGAGAATTGGCAGCAGTAGTATTCACATTGAAGATGTAAACACATTACTTGTACGGAGTCACTTGTCAAATATTCATGAACCACAAGAGCTTGAAGTATATTTTAACTTAGAAGGAGTTAAATTTAAGGCAAAGATGTTGGGTGGAATTGCTGAAGGATTATGATTGTATAATCGAATACCACCTAGGAAAAGCTAATGTGGTCGCGGATACATTGAGTTAAAAATCGGGCAGAAATCTATATCATATTCACATGATTAGAATGCCATTATTGATCAAGTTGAGGAAGTTAAAAGTTTAAGTTAAGATGGATTCTTCCAGTGGAATATTGGCTACCTTGAAGGTAAGGCCGATCTTAATAGAAAGAATCGAGACAACATAACAACTGGATGAGTTAGCAAAAAGGCTGCATAAGGACGTTGAAGATAGAAAGGTGAGAGAATTAAGTTACAGTGGAAAAGGAATTCTGAAGTTTAGAAATTGACTATTTGTACCAAATAAAGAAGAATTGAGATGAGAAATTATAAAAGAGGCATATTATTCGACGTATGTTATGCATCCAGGAAGTACAAAGATGTATAGAACATTGAAGGAAAACTATTGGTGGAAATGTATGAAGAATGATATCTCAGAGTTCATATCTAAATGTTTGACATGTCAGCAAGTGAAGGCTAAACACAAACATCCCGCAGGATTATTACAATCCAAGCTGATTCCTGAATGGAAATGGGAATATATCACAATGGATTTTATGGTAGGTTTACCAAAAACCCAACAAGGATATGATATTGTTTGGGTGATCGTGGATCGATTGATGAAGTTAGCATATTTTTTACCAGTTAAAACTAACTACAATTTGAATAAGTTAGTAGAATTATATGTGAAAGAAATTATAAGGTTGCATGGAGCTACAGTGTCTATCGTGTCAGATCGAGACCCAAGAGTTACCTCACGTTTTTAGCGGAGTTTGCAAGAAGCATTGGGTACTAAGTTAAAATTTCGCGCAACTTTTCATCCTTAAACTGATGGTCAATCCGAATGTACCATTCAAATTTTAGAAGATATGCTTACAGCCAACGCGCTAGAATTTGAAGATGATTGGGATAAGCAAATAACATTGATGGAATTTGCCTATAACAACAACTACCAAAGTAGCTTAGAGATGGCACCATTTGAAGCATTGTATGGGAGGAAGTGTAGAACACCCATTTATTGGGAAGAATTTGGAGAGAGGAAGTTGTTGGGACCAGAACTGGTATAGATGACCACAGAAAACCTTCATACAGTTCAAGTGAACCTAAAGACAGCGCAAGATAGGCAGAGAAGTTATGCCAATCTAAAACGAGTTGATATTGAATATAATGTAGCAGAGAAGGTATTTTTAAAAATATCTCTATGGAAGGGAGTGCTGAGATTTGGTAAACACGACAAACTAAGCCCAAGATTCATAGGACCGTACAAAATAATCGAACGCATTAGGCCAGTAGCCTATCATTTGGTACTACCCCCAAATTTATCTGGAATTCATGACGTTTTTCATGTATTGATGCTGAGAAGATACAGAAGTGACCCTTCGCATATACTACGAGAATAACCAATGGAACTAAAAGAAAACTTGAGTTACAAAGAGGAACCAATTTCGATTATAGCCAGAGATCAGAAAGTACTATGCAACAAGATTGTGTCATTGGTCAAAGTACTATGGGAAAATCACTCTTATGATGAAGCCACATGGGAATGTGAAGAAGATATGCGACATCGATACCCGTAATTATTTATATCCCAAGCTAGTTGAGGATATTAGTATTTCCCAATTTCGAGCATAAAATTTTTTAAGTGGGGGAGAATTATCAGGTCTACGCCCGAATCTTTAATATTATATTTAGTTAGGACTAAATTATATGGAAAATAAATTTGATTTGGAGGACTTAGTTAAAAACAATTAAGTTCAAGGATCTAATTATAATTAGGCATTAACCGCCCAACTCCACCAATTGAAAAAAAGTGATTGCTGAGAGACGTGGTGCATGCAGAGCAGTGGTGAGTGTGACTCACCCACTATTTTCTGTAAGCAAATGATACAGAAGACTTTGGTACCAAAGTGGATTGAGAAATTGAAACACAAGCAGAAGGCATGAGCAGAAAAAAAGAAGGAATCGAGCGAAGCTTCATCTGTTCGTCCGAGAGTTACGCAGGAGCTAGGAGTGAGGGGAAGGAACCAACGTTGTTGGTGAGTGGCTTTCCTTCTTCAAAATCCTAAAATTTTCTATAATTGTTTGTTTGATTAGATTAAACTTTTGAAAGTTTAATTTAAATTTGATTCAGATGTTATTGATAAATTTTAAAAATATATACGTTAATTTGAATTAAGAAGGTGACATCACTGTGCATGGGCGACCTCTCAGCCCACTGAGGCCCTAGAGGCGACGCCTTTACTGGAAAGAGGTGATGCCTTTTGAACCAAAAGGGCAGTGCCCTAGCCCAAATAATGCCCAGATGCGACGCCTTTGTGTTACACAGGCGATGCCCCTATGAAATTTTAAGTAATTCTTTGGTCGATTTTGAACGAAAACGTGTTCTAGGATGAATTTTGAATATTGAAATATGTCTTTAGTGTTTTCCTTGGTCGAGACCAATATTAATTTGAGAAATGTGATATTTGAAAGATTTTGAGTACTTGATTATTAAGGGATTGCAGTAAGACCGTGCTCGGGGTACGGCATGGTTCAATGAAACATAAGACTGTGTCCGGAACACAACAACTCATGATATTTGCTATATCTGGAATACAGTGATTGGTCTGATTGGCAGTTATATGATTATTAATTCGGTATGCATACTTAACCCAAACCTTCAATGTGTTATTTAGTACCCATCACATTGACAGCAATCTGATTATATATTATAATGTGACAGTTGTGATTTGATTATATTGTTCAAAGAAAAAAAATTGATTTGATTAATGCAATTTAAATATTTTTGTTTTGACTCATGATTATGGTTTTCATGTTACTTCTATTTTCTGTTGAAAAGTTATTATTTAAAAATTACCGAGAGTGTTTAATTTAGTTCATTCACTGAGTATTTCACATAGAAATGCTCACCACTCTCCTTTGTAAAAATTGTTTTATTTTCAGCCTAGTCTTTGTACATACAAGTAGAATAATAATGGCAATTATGTGGATAGCGCAAATCCTATATGTCCTAGTTGAGGAGACAAAGATTATGTATTTCATCCATCATGATTCTGATGCTCAACTATCATTCTATATTTTTGTTAATCTCATAGCCACTGAGTACTAAACTAGCACGACAACCAGTGACTTCTTGGACTGTTGTTTGACAGTTATTTTCGTTGCCTTTGAGACATAGGTTGGGGTCCGAGTCACACTGACCTGGACTTAGTCCTCGTTGATGCCACTAAAGTTATGTCACTTTTTACTGGTAGAGGGTTGAGCTTTAGGATAGTTGCTACTATTTTTGCGTGGGTAGCACATCCTTAGATAGTCAGTCTACCTTTTCTAGGGATTTGGTAAGGCTTAGTCTATTTTGGTGTATTTGTTATATATATTTTTAGTAGCCCTCCTTCTCTAGCCTTCTCCCCTCACCGCTGAACAATAATTTTATATATTATCTTGTACATGTATGTATATTATCTTTTCAGTTCAGTGTTTGTGGTTGAATAGATATATATATATATATATATATATATATATATATAAATTTGTCAACTATTCCTGTACGTATGAAAAATTATTAACCACACAACATTTATTATTATTATTAAGCAAACAATTCCAGTAATTACATATTGATAAGTTATGATTGAGTGATAAGTAAGTTATTAACTCGTTTTATTTTTAAAACTAGTCCATCTGGATAGATAGTTAGGTTTTTATTAGAAGTGGTACCTTTCCACGCTGTCGCTCTACGATGAACAGTCCGGGTTATAATTCTATACTATGTGGGTGCCGGTGGGGAGGGATGCCATAATTTTTAGTATCAGAGCCTAGGTTTAACAACATAGGTGTGAAACTTAGACTTGAAAGCTCACATTTTGAAAGTTTATTATTCTATATTGAATTTAAACTAGAATGTGGAAATGGTATTCTCAATGATTTTTAAAGTTTAGGTTGTGAAATTTGAGATTTAGAAGGAATATATGTGATGATTGAATAGTGATATTTGATGATGTGGTATATAGCTATTTCAGAATACTGAATGTATTAGTTTTAAATTGTAGGAAGATAAGTTATGGTAAGAACTAGGGGAGGTGGTTTAGGTGCTCAAAGTAGACCTAGAGGTAGACCGAGAGGCCGAGGTAGAGGCCGAGGTGCCCAGGCAGATAAAATGGGTATAGTGGAAAGGGTAGAAAGTGCAAATAGAGGCAAAAATATACCTCGAAATAGAACCCCATCAGAAGCCTCCATAAGTAACAAAAGGAGTGATGGACGTGCATGAGATGCAATAAGTAAACAAGGTAGTTCGATGTCGAGAATGACGATACTGAATTTTAACGTACCAAGGCATGCACAAAATGGACCACAACCACTACCGGTGCATGAAAATGAAGTTAATGTAGTACCACCAATGATGTATATGGATGCTGCGGAACTGGCACAAACTATGGCTACAGTAATGGCAAAAAGAGATAGAGAAAAGTATAAGAGGCCTGGAAATATAATCGAACACGTAAAGAAATGTGGAGTGTATAATTTTTACAATACGTTGGATCCATAACAAGCTGACAAATGGACTAAAACTGTGGAAAAAGCTTTTACGACTCTGCAATTAACTAATAAAGAAAAGATGGGCAATGTTTATGGATTAATGTTTGATAAAGCTGATGATTGGTTAACTCGAATTCGGAATCTCTATGGAGAAGCTCTAAATTGGTAGGTATTTTAGGACGAATTCTGCAAGGAATATCTGATTAAAAGTTATTGAAAGGAGAAGTCGGCTACATTCATTAATTTGGCACAAGGACCGATACCAGTGAGAGAGTACATAGATAAATTTGAAGACTTGTATAAGTATACCAAAGATATTTATCCTACCAAAGAGAAAAAGAGTGAGAAATTTTATGAGAGTTTGCATATATTTTTATGAGGAAAGCTGAACTTGTACGCTGGAACTACTTTTTGAGGCTGGGTTGAGAAAGCTATGGAACAGGAAAAGCTAGATAAAGAACATGAAGCTTCAACTCAAATCCAACGAAACCAGCAATCTGAATCATCACGACAGCCTTAGAAAAGGAATAAGGATCGTGATCATGATTCTATCCTTATTCCAGGGGTAATATGAGAACAGGAGGTGGAAATAGGCCCCAGGGAAGTTAGACATTGGTTAGATAACTGGCAGGACCATCAAGAAAAACTGGTGCTGGATATGGCGCAGAAGGGAAAGACGCATTACCATAGTGCAATGTATATAAAAAGAACTATTCGGGAAGGTGTAGTCTATTGGAAGTTAGATGTTTTTGGTGTAATGAGATCAAACATTATACTAGAAACTGTACGAAACCATCACTCAGAGAGCCTTCAGTACAAGCATCGTATGGCCCTCGAAGTGAGCGAGGTGGAAGAGCAACAAGGGCAGGGAGACCTAGAAATACAACCGAAGAGAGAATAGAAGTAAAGGAACCTCATCAGAATCAACCGGGGGAGATGAGTACCGCAGTTAAAGGTATACAGCAGGCAAGAGTATATGTTGTTATGAAAAAGAGGCAGAAAAGTCCCCAGACATAATTACAAACAAGGCATATATTAATGGTAAGCTAGTATGCATACTTGTTGACCCTAATACTATATTTTCATTCTTATCATCGAATTTTGTGATGTATAATAAACTTAGAATGGATGATTTGAATGAACCTGTGATTGTAAGTATGCCTATTAGAATGAGTGTAATATGTAAGAAAGTATGTAGAAATATCCTATTAGAAATTGATGGGGGTAAAATAAAATGAAATGAATTCGATGCTATACTCGAAATGGATAGGTTGAGTCATTACCGAGCTAATTTAAATTGCTTTGAAAGATAACTAGAAATGAAGGGAGAAAGTGGATAGAAGATAGTATTTATCGGAAGAGATAGGAAGACTCCTATTAAGATAATCTCAATGATGAAGATTGAGAAATATCTTAAGAAAGGATATGAAGCCTATTTAGCCTCAGTGATTGAAGATTATAAAGAAGGCACAAAATTAAAAGAACTACCGGTAGTGAACGAGTTCGAGGACGTATTTCCTAAAAATTTACCAGGATTACCACTAAAGAGGGAGATTGAGTTTGAAATCGAACTCATACCTGGAATAGCTCCTATATCGCAATCACCATATAGGATGGCTCCAGCGGAATTGAAGGAAGTGAAGATATAATTACAAGAGCTGTTGGATAAGGGATTTATTCGACCAAGCTTTTCACTATAGAGAGCACCCGCATTATTTGTGAAAAAGAAGGATGGATCTCTTTGTCTGTGTATAGATTATAGACAGCTGAATAAGGTTATAATTTAAAATAAATATCTTGTGCCGAGGATAGAGGATTTATTTGATCAACTACAAAGAGGGAAAGTATTTTCGAAGATCGATTTATGCTCTGGTTATCACCAGTTAAGGATCAACGAATCCGACATATCTAAGACTACATTCAGAACGGGGTATGGACACTATGAATTTCTCGTTATACTGTTCGGACTCACAAATACATCAGCTGCATTTATGGAATTGATGAATCGCATATTCAAGTCATACCTGGACAAATACGTAATCGTATTCATTAACGACATACTGGTGTACTCGAAATCAAAAGAGGAACATGAAGAACACTTGAGGAAGATATTGGAAGTTTTGAGAGTTAAACAGCTTTACGCGAAATTTAGCAAATGTGAATTTTGGTTAAATAAGATTACATTTCTTGGTCACGTGATAACTGCTGAAAGGGTTTATATAGATCCCAATAAAATTACGGCAATCGTTAATTAGGAGCCACTAAGAAATGTAACTGAAATACGAAGTTTCCTAGGATTGGCAGACTATTATTTATAATTCGTATAAGATTTTTTGATTATTGCATCACCGTTAACAAAACTACTAAGAGAGAATGTGAAGTTCGTGTGGTGTCTGAAATGTCAAATAAGTTTTGAAATTCTAAAGGAAAAACTGGTTACAGCGCCAATATTGATGCTACCTGTCGAAGGAGGTCATTATGTGGTGCAGTGATGCTTCAAAGTAAGGACTTGGTTGTGTATTGATATAAAATGGGAAGGTTGTAGTATATGCATTAAGACAACTAAGACCGCATGAGCATAACTATTCCACACATGACCTAGAATTGGCAGCATTAGTATTCGCATTAAAGATATAGAGACATTACTTGTACGGAGTCACTTGTCAAATATTCACGGACCACAAGAGCTTGAAGTATATTTTAACTCAGAAGGAGTTAAATTTAAGGCAAAGATGTTGAGTGGAATTGCTGAAGGATTATGATTGTATAATCGAATACCACCTAGGAAAAGCTAATGTGGTCGCGGATGCATTGAGTTGAAAATCGAGCGGAAATCTATATCATATTCGCACGATTAGAATGCCTTTATTGATCGAGTTGAGGAAGTTAAATGTTGAAGTTAAGATGGATTCTTCCAATGGAATATTGGCTACCTTGAAGGTAAGGCCAATCTTAATAGATAGAATCGAGACAATACAACAACTGGATAAGGAAGCAAAAAGGCTGCATAAGGACGTTAAAGATGGAAAGGCGAGAGAATTGAGTTGCAGTGAAAAAGGAATTTTGAAGTTTAGAAATCGACTATTTGTGCCAAATGTAGAAGAATTGAGACGAGCAATTATAGAAGAGGCACATTATTCGACATATGCTATGCATCCAGGAAGTACAAAGATATATAGAATATTGAAGGAAAACTATTGGTGGAAAGGTATGAAGAATAATATCGCAGAGTTCATATTCAAATGTTTGATGTGTCAGCAAGTGAAGGCTCAACACAAACATCCTGTAGGATTATTACAATCCTTGCCGATTCCTAAATGGAAATGGGAATATATCACAATGGATTTTGTGGTAGGTTTACAAAAAACATAATAAGGATATGATGTTGTTTGGGTAATCGTGGATCGATTGATGAAGTCAGTGCATTTCTTACCAGTTAAAACCAAATACAATTTGACTAAATTAGCAGAATTATATGTGAAAGAAATTGTAAGGTTGCATGGAGCTACAATGTCGATCGTGTCAGATTGAGACCCGAGATTTACCTCACATTTTTGGCGGAGTTTGGAAGAAGCATTGGGTACTAAGTTGAAATTTAGTATAGCTTTTCTTCCTCAAACTGACGATCAATCCGAATGTACCATTCAAATTTTAGAAGTTATGCTTATAGCCAACGCGCTAAAATTTGGAGATAATTAGGATAAGCAAATACCATTGATGGAATTTGCCTATAACAACAACTACCAAAGTAGCTTAGAGATGGCACCACTTGAAGCATTGTAAGGAAGGAAGTGTAGAACACCCATTTATTAGGAAAAAGTTAAAGAGAGAAAGTTGTTGGGTCCAGAACTGGCATAGATGACCACGGAAAACCTTCATACAGTTCAAGTGATCCTAAAGACAGCTCAAGATAGGCAGAGAAGTTATGCCAATCTAAAACGAGATGATATTGAATATAATGTAGGAGAGAAGGTATTTTTGAAAATATCTCCATGGAAGGGAGTGCTAAGATTCGGTAAACATGGCAAACTAAGTCTAAGATTCATAGGACCGTATGAAATAATCGAACGTGTTAGGCCAGTAGCCTGTCGTTTGGTACTAACCCTAAATTTATCTGGAATTCATGACATTTTTCATGTGTTGATGCTGAGAAGATATAGAAGTGACCCTTCACACATACTACGAGAACAACCAGTGGAACTAAAAGAAAACTTCTGTTACGAAGAAGAACCAATTTTGATTATAGCCAGAGATCAGAAAGTACTATACAACAAGATTGTCTCATTGGTTAAAGTACTATGGGAAAATCACTCTTATGATGAAGCCACGTGGGAACGTGAAGAAGATATGCGACATCGGTACCCACAATTATTTATATATCAAGTTAGTTGAGGATATTAGTATTTCCCAATTTCGAGCACGAAATTTTCTAAGCGGAGGAGAATTATCGGGTCCGTGCCCGAATATTTAATATTATATTTAGTTAGGACTAAATTATATGGAAAATAAATTTAATTTGGAGGACTTAGTTAAAAATAATTAAGTTCAAGGATCTAATTACAATTGGGCATCAACCGCACAACTCCACTAATTAAAAAAAATGATTGCTAAAGGACGTGCTGCATGCAGAGCAGTGGTGAGCATGACTCACCCACTGTTTTCTATAAGCAAATGATACATAAGACTTTGGTACCAAAGTGGATTGAGAAATTGAAACACAAGCAGAAGGCAGGAGCAGAAAAAAAGAAGAAAATCGAGGGAAGCTTCATCTGTTCGTCCGAGAGTCGCGCAGGAGCTAGGAGTGAGAGGAAGGAGTTGGTGAGTGGCTTTCCTTCTTCAAAATCCCATAATTTTCTACAATTGTTTGTTTGATTAGGTTAACTTTTAAAAGTTTAATTTAAATTTGATTCAGATGTTATTGTTAAATTTTAAAAATATATACGTTAATTTGAATTAGGAAGGTCATACCACTGTGCATGGGTGACGCCTCAGCCTATTGAGGCCCTAGAGGCGACGCCTCTAAAGTACAAAGGTGACGCCTTTGCTGGAAAGAGGTGATGCCTTTTAAACTAAAAGGGCGGCGCCCTAGCCCAAATAAAGCCCAGATGCGACGCCTTTGTGTTACACAAGCGACGCCCCTATGAAATTTTAAGCAATTCATTAGTCGATTTTGAACAAAAACGTATTCTAGGATGAATTTTGAATATTGAAATATGTCTTTAGCATTTTTCTTGGCTGAGACCAAGATCAATGAGATATAAGACTGTGTCTAGAATACAACAACTCATGATATTTATTGTATCCGGGATACAATGATAGGTGTGATTGGCAATTATATGATTATCAATTCGGTATGCATCCTTGACCCGAACCTTCAATGTGTTATTTAGTACCCATCACATTGACAACAATCTGATTATATATTATAATGTGACAATTATGATTTGATTATATTATTCAAAGAAAACGAATTTGATTTGATTAATGCATTTTGAATATTTGTGTTTTGACTCATGATTATGGTTTTTATGTTACTTTTATTTTCTGTTGAAAAGTTATTATTTAAAAATTGCCGAGAGTGTTTAATTTAGTTCATTCACTGATTATTTCACATAGAAATGCTCACCACTCTCCTTTGTAAAAATTGTTTTATTTTTAGCCTAGTCTTTGTACATACGAGTAGAATAATAATGGTGATCATGTGGATAGCGCAAACCCTAGATGTCCTAGTTGAGGAGATAGAGATTATGTATTTCATCTGTCATGATTTCGATGCTCAGTTATCATTCTGTATTTCTGTTGATCCCATAGCCACTGAGTACTGCACTAGCACGACAACTAGTGACTTCTTGGAAGGTTGTTTGACAGTTATTTCCGTTGCCTTTGAGACACAGGTTGGGGTCCGAGTCATACTGACCTAGACTTAGTCCTCATTGATGCCGCTAAAGTTATGTCACTTTTTACCGGTAAAAGGTTGAGCTTTAGGATAGTTGCTACTGTTTTTGGGTAAATATGTGGGTAGCACATCCTTAGGTAGTCAGTCTACCTTTTTCTAGGGATTTGGTAGGGTTTAGTCTATTTTGATGTATTTGTTGTTTATATTTTTGGTAGCCCTCCATCTCTAGCCTTCTCCCCTCACCGCTGAATAATAACTTTATATATTATCCTGTACATGTATATATATTATCTTTTTAGTTCAGTGTTTGTGATTGAATAGATATATATA
>CATIWO010761232.1:0-36736 GCA_949673435.1 Macaranga tanarius | reverse complement strand
ATTTCTTATTGATTACTCATACTCCTCACATGATTCATTTTATATCCAATCACAATCTATTACATCATCCTGTTAAAGATAACATTAGAATGTGTCAAAATATAAAACTCATCATGTAGGACTCTATGATGATCTCAGGTCAGAGGATTACAATAATATCATTGCAATGAGAATAACTTATGACAATTATTCATATAGTATTCTCATAGTGGGTCAATCCAGTACATCCTATGTACCTATGACTTGACTTTGTATCTCATATACATGATCAGTAAAACATGATCATTAGTCAACCTCATACTAGTCTTTATTCATTATTTTCCCATAATAATGACCGACTAGGGATGATTTAAAATATAACTAATTTTTCATCTAAGAGTTTTACTATCAAGTCACATACTTGATGATCTCAGATAAAATTAAACATTCATGGAATTTAAAAGAGTTAATATGATAAAATGCCTCTTTAGTATAATGATGCAAAATAGACAAATTCACAATATGGCCATAATACAATTGGCTTAGGGTACATCACTAACGGTTTCATGCATCATTGCTCTTTATGTAGAATGAGAAAATTCAATGGCTATTGGATTAAATGATCTAAAACTTATCATTGAATTTTTAGATGTTGCACAAGGAGTTAAGTTTGTAATGCTAATCATATTTGCACTAGCCACCTCTTCATCAAAGACAATTTCTCCTCTTTTTTGTAACTCCACTATTTTGTCCTTGAAGATAAAGCATTTTTCTACTGGATGACTAACCAAATGATGATACTTATAGTTGTTTGGATCATTAACTTGATTAGCTTTACTAGAGCACTTCATCTCTAGGATTTCAATAAGGTTGGTTTCAAGTAATTTATGGAACATTCTTAAAACATCATAGTCATTAAAAGGATATTTCTTCTTTTATATTTCCTTTAGAGAAATCTTCTTCTTCTCTTGTGATTGAGTAGTGGTGGCAGACTTTACCTTCTTATTCTTTCCAGACTTAGAATTTATTTTGATAGGCACTGAATTGACTGTCAAGGATGGTTTGCTTTTAGTCTTTATATTAGACTTAGTAGTTTTATGCACGTCTTGCTTATCCTTATTCCCATTTGGATCTTGCACAGGATGCTTTGATTTCCAACATATGAAATACTAAGCTCTATGTTATGAGCACAAGTGGGTAACTCTTTAAAAGTACTTGGCTTTACTCCTTGAAGAATATAAGACAAACTCTAATTCATACCTTTGATGCACATTTTAATGGCAAATGACTTAGAAATTTGATATTTGCAATTCAAATGAAGACTTCTCCACTTTTAAAAGTAATCAATGATAAACTCATTTTTCCATTGGTGAGTAACAGTAAGTTCAATCATGGTAAGTATACGGAAAGTGCTAGATTAAGGAATTCTCATTCCAATTGCTCCCAATTATCTATCGAGCCGAGCTTTATGTATGTATACCAATCAAAGGCATTGCCTTTTAATACTCAAACGAATTTCTTAACGAGTAAATCACTATCCGTGCCAGTATTATTATAAGTTTCAACAAAGTGAGCAACATGCTATATTGGATTGCCCTCACCATCAAATTGTTAAAATTTTACAGGTTGGTAATTTGGAGGCATTTTTAACATATCAACTATTTGTGTGTATGGTTTAGCTTACGTATAAACGATTTGAGCCGGAGTCTCTATTTGATCTTTGACAACCTTTTTAATGAGTTCTTTGAGTTTAATAGAAAAGATTATACTATTGATAGCCATTAGAATGTCACCTTTAGCTTTGGTTGCAGAAGTACTCCCTTCTTATACTTGTGTCTTTGGTAGGTTAGTTGTTATATTAATCGGTGCTTTTCCAGCTGCATTTTCCAACTTAGCAGTTAAAGATGCAATTTGGGCATCTTTTTCCCTAAAACCTTTTGTAAGTTCTTCCACCATTTTAGCCAGATTAGGGATTTGGTCTTCCATTAATGTTATATTGGTCATCATGACGGGCATAGTGCCAGAATTATAACTTGAGGTCGAACCACGGTGAGGTAAAGTTGGCATAGAGCTTACACTTGAGTTTTTCCCTCCATCATTATATTTGAATAATGAGAAAAGGTCATTTATCTCTAAAGAAGAGATTTTTGCCCTTTGTTCTCTTGGAGAGACAACAGACTATTAAGAAAAAGGAACTGTTTACTCATACAATTCCTTAGTCGATTTGGTTTTCATCAAAGCATTAGAGTTATCATCATTAGGAGAACTAGCATACAACAAAATTGGAGATTAAGGTTGGCCATCTCAACAACGAAGTTCGTACTTATTAGAGGTAGCTGTTTTGCTTTCTTTAGTTTCATCTTCTTCAAAGAGTTGATTCACGAAATAAGAGATGAGAGGTAGAGAAAGTCGAAATGAGCATGCTAGAAATTTGTACACACAAATCTCGTATATGAAAAATCACACAAAAAAATTGAGGAACAAATTAAGAACTTTATTAAATTTGAAAAAAATGGAGTATAATCCATAACAATAGTCTTATTACAAAGAATATGGATCATCTGATTTGAATCTCGCAACAACTACAATCTTCAAGGGTTTTGTAGCTTGATCTTGAAATAATTCGATGAAGAGTTTTAATGAAGAACACCTTGATGATCTTATAGGGATTTGAAGAACACCTTGATGATTTTATAGGGAATTTGAGTTGTAATTTTGGCAGAAGTTTAGTGTTTATGTTGTGGATGATTTAAAATATGGGAGACACCTCTATTTATAGGCATCTTGTAGAGGTAGTATAGATATTATAAAATTTCATAACTCTAGTGGTAAGATTGACTTTAACTACGTTTGATGTAATTTGATTGGCTAATTTCATTATTTAGATGAATAATAACTTTAATTATTATCTATTTATCATTATCTTCATGACATGTTTCAAATAATTTGATTGGTCATTAAAATAATTTAATTAAGATAATAAATCAACATATTTGATTAGTCCAAAATCTTACAAATTTATTAGACTAAAGTATTTAATTAGTCTAATTAAATTATTTATTAGACCGAAAATATTTTATTGGTGTAAAAATAATTTATAAAAATTTACATGTCTACAAATAGTTATTCTAATTCATCGAAGTTTGGCCAATTAGAGCCAACCACACTGATGACTTATTCTCCTTCAATGGCTATGTTTGAGGTTCAATTTAAAGATAGGTTGAATTTGATGTCGGAATCAAATTGGATGCAAGCCCGGGATTCCAAGCAACCCGAACAGCTTCCAGCATAACAATATGTACAAATGCATACACAGCTAGCCATTTTTTTGTTTAAAACCTTGTTACAGAGTGTTGGGGAGTGACAAGATTTTTGCTGAATGTGTATGATTTTAGCATGGGCTGTAGCCTGTAGATGTATTATTTATTTTGTACTTATATGGCATGGAGATTTCTTAGTTTGCTCTAAGTAATTATGCTTAGTCATGATGTTTTATTTTAAGCATTCATAGATTCTCTTTTGTAAGCCAATGCATATTACTTGGCAAGATTACTTTTTTAGCTTTTAATGTATTTTCTAGTTACTTGTATTTGATTCTAAAGTGCTGTTAATCATTAGCTTAGCTTGTATCTTGACCTACTCAAAGAAAAACTCCGCTTATTGTAATGGGCGACTTCAACTTCACTAAAGAACAAAAAGATACAAAGGGGTGGCAAAACAAGAAAGACATCACTTTGATAGAGGAGGATCCCTAACCAAGTGAATCACACTGAACTTCAAAAATGAGTCTCTTTCCCATAAAGCTAGCTACTTGTGTTAATGAAATCTATAAGAAGTGGAGAGATGTTTTAAAGAAAGGGAAATTTGTTGTTCTTAAAGAGTTGGTTTTTCTCTTGGCAGGAGAGCACATTCCTTGGAAGTCAAGATTTTTTTGCGAGGTTGATCATGCTCTTACAGGAAAGTTACATTTTTTTTTTGTGAGGTAAGGTTTTCATGAAACTTTATTACATAACATTAACGTAATTATTGTCCTTTTCTTTGTCCTAACTTTATCAATCTCACAAAAAATAATTTAACTAGATATTTAAATTAAATTTATTAAAAAATTAGATAATCTAATTAATTTAATATTAAAAAAATAATTTTATATGTAGAGTAAATTTATTAATTTGAAATAATAAATCCTACACATGTCATAATTTTAGAAAATAAATCATAATATTATGCAAAAACATTCATAAATATATCAAAAGTAATCATAATTGGAAAATCAGATCTTAGTTTTTGAAGTTTGACATTCTCAACTCTGCCAAAAGTTTACGTTTGGTTTTTAAATAAAATGGAGGTGGCTTACATTTTGTTCTTTTCTTTCTTACAAATATAGCTAAATGACATGCTTTTTGCAGTTCTCTGGATACAGCAAAGTGCTTGTGCTTGTTCTTATTTGATTCCATCACCTAAATCTGTAAGCTTCACTTTTATGTGTTTCTGGTTTCAAACTTTCCATTTGGTGCACTCTGTAGCTCTCTATTCATGTGGTAATTAAACTTTGTTTAGGATTCTACTTGAACTGTATATTAGTAGTATAATAATTAATAGTGCTAAAAGGCCTATTGAGCCCAAACCCCTAATATTAAGCCCAACAGAGGACTTAATATCCATATGGGATTATTATATGATAAGGTTAAAGATATTTAATCAATAAAGGACAAGGATTCTCAATATAACAATTCAATTAGGATTAGGTATGTCTCTTTTTATGCCTATATAAAGGCTCATATTTGTCATTATAAAACATCTTGAATAAACTCTTCTCTAACTTAAGCATCGGAGAACCTATGGATCGAACATCCTAGGCTCATTCAAGGTTTTCTCTTGTGTTTGTAGGACTGGAAGAGGTTGACATTCATCAATTGGCGCCGTCTGTGAGAAATAAATAAAAATAATTCTTTGTTTTTCAGATCACACTCATCAAAGTTTCCTGTGATGATTCATGGCAAACACCTCGGATCCTCCACCTGTTCAAAGTGGAGTATCTACCAGTACATTGGTTGTCACTCAAGTAATTCCAATAACTTCGTAAGAGGATTATTCGCAATCTCTTGGATCGGAGTTATTACCCTTGCCAACCAATACCTCTCAACCAGGAATAACATATGGAGTATCTCCACCATTTTACGCTTCTTTCCAACATATGTCTAGATCTGTTCCAACTATTCTTTTTCCAAATCTACAAGAATTTTTAACTCTACCTGATATAGCTAGAACAATTCAGACTCCCATTCCATTGAATGTACCACCGTTATACAGAGAATAAATAATTGATAGTTTCAACGCTCAGCTCCAGTTTGTGCAACAGCAATTACTGTACTTTACTCAAGGAGCAGCAACTGACATACCTATTACAAGAACATCTACCCCTGCATCTATTCCAGCTATAGATGTAGGAATCATTGTTCCATAAGATGATTGATTGCCACTTCGCAATGAACGAGAGGAATTATGTGAAAACAGAAACAGAAGACAAGAATCCAATTCAGAACAGGAATCAGAATCCAACTTTCCAAGGAGATATAGAACTAACTTCAATCGTTAGTTACGGGAAGCAATACATAAGGTTCGCACTGGACCTGATGAAATAGAGTAACGACACTCGTACATATAAAAAGATGAGTCCCTACACTCGCAAACAAAATAAATTATGACACTCGTACATATAGAAGATGAGTCCCAACACTCACAAATAAAAATGAGTAACAACACTCGTACATATAGAAAGACGAGTCACAATACTCGTAAATAAAAATGAGTAAAGACACTTGTACATATAGAAAGATGAGTACCAATACTCGCAAACAAAAATGAGTAACGATACTCGTACATATAAAAAAGACGAGTCCCTATACTCGCAAACAAAATGAGTATAGCACTCATACATATAAAAAGATGAGCCCCAACACTCACAAACATAACAAATAAAATACTCATATGAATAAAAGATGAGTTCCAACGATCATAAAGCAAAATAACTAGCACTTGTACTAAAACAAGACGAGTATCTAATACTCGCAAACAAAATAAGTAGCCTATACTTAAAATAATACTTGGAAATTCAACTCACAAAGAAGTTTCAAACATGAAAATAAATTACAAAAGCTGAAACAATGATTTTTTATTGATCTAAACGTTTAGTACAAAATTGCCCTTGAGTGGCAAGAAATTAAAAAGTTAAATACAGAAGCTAATCCTTAGAAGGGGGTGAAATTTGAGCACCGCTAGCGTCAATCGAAGGACCCTTCGTAACTTTTATAGCAGTGGGACTTTTCGCAACAGGGTCCACATTCTCAGTATGAGCAGATGAAAGATGCTCCCAGGCTGTAATCACTGCCTTTTTCTTTCGAATTACTTCACTTAAGTCTCGAAGAGAGATCTTGTGAATATGAGTGAAATCAATGTCAGAATGCTATAGAGATAATATTCGTTGACACTATGATTTTATGGCTTGGAAAAAATTAGCAGTGAGACCTTAAAAGCCTTTTTTATTGCTCGAACGAGCCACTTTCAGTTAACGAATCACTTCCTTACAAGCAGCGATTATCTTATCTTGATCAGTAATGGTCAAACTCAATCTAAAAACAGAACTTTGGAGATCCACGTTCTCCTTTTTCTCAATCTCCAAGCTCGTTAAAGCACTGTCTCTTTCAGCTTGTACAATATTAAAAATCTCCTTGGCCTTTTGGAGATCACTCTCATGCTCAATATTGAGTTCATTCATCTTTTGATCAGAAAGGCTGCATTTGCTTTTATGTATATAATGAATGTCATCCATTCGTAAAACTCCTTGAACAGCCTGTCAAGGGTTTGGATACGTTAAAATTATGATCCAAAGAACTGAAATGAAAGCATTCAACAAAGATTCAAGAGAAATACCTCCATCATACTTAAAACCACTTGACTCTTAATGTTATTTTCATCGGTAGCCTCCCACCGGTGCATATCCTTTTTCAAACGAAGGCACTCCGAAAGGTGACCTCGAACCAGTGGATTAAAGATACTCGGATCTCTAATCCTCTTCTCTATCCAAGGCACTGGATTTGGACAAGCTTCTAATCTTGGGCATTTAAATTGCATATCTCCCTCCTCAGTGGCGGGCTCATAGGTGCTTTCTGAACCCCTCACCCATTTCCGCTTTTATTTATTTATAGTTTTGACTCTTACACGAGCAGGGGAAGAAAGCTGAACCCCATAATCCTCAACACTAAAAGGTTGAATACCTGGGTCGGCAGGAGCTTTAGGTGTTTCATCTACAATATCGATAATATTTTCCATAAAATCAACAAGAAGATCAACCATCTATACAATAGAAAAGAAAGAGTTAGAAAGATACCTCCGGATTCTGGAACTCCACTTATAATATCATAAACACCAGCATCAGTTAGATGCTCATGCCTATGCACAAATTTTTCAATATAGATGTTAGAAAAGGGCTCCAAAGTGGAACACTGTGAGTGAAGCTCTGCAAAAAGAGATAGACTATTGTCTTCTATAAATTTTGACGATCGTTTAACAGTTTGGGATTCGTTTTCCCATACCATCGGTACGTGTAGGAAATCAGTTTCATGCCCAATTAAAAAAAATTTATTTCTCCAGTCTCGAGAGATGTCAGATAATTTTTTGAACAAGCTAAAACCAGGAATACTAGACATGGAGTAGGTGAGATCACCCTTCTTTTTTATTAAAAAAATATATACCTATGCATTTGAACTGAAGGTTTGTGACCATGCGAATGAACAAGTTCATAAAAGTAGTAAGGAACCTGTATCCATTTGGGTGTAATTAACCCGGAGCAAAATTATATGCACGAAAGAATAGTTTCAAAAAAGGATCTAAAGGAAACTGCAGACCCCCTTCTAATTGATCTATATAAATGACTATCCTACTCTTTGCTCCATCCTTGTTAGGGTTGTGATGAGCCCTAACATGAGAAGTTGCTTGAAAAAATTTATACTCCTTAGGAATATTATATTTCTTCCTACACTTTTAGATAACTTCTTTAGAAAGATGGGGAGGAAACTCAAAAGGATCCAGAGGTAACCGAGGAGCTATAATAAAATATTTCGTAAAAATAATTAAACAAAAAGATTAAAACAACAAAAGAAGAAGAAGATGACCTTTGAAGAACAAGGACGCAAGCTCTTAATCGCTCGAAGAATCTAGAGAGAAGGCATAGCTCCAAAGAAAGAAATTTGAAAGGGATGTTGTGAATAAGGAAAATGACTCGAAGAAAAGTTTATAAAGGGAAATTTTTTTACTATCCCTCATATACCCTCAGCGGTTACAATACTAAGGAAGAAGAAACACATGGGTATTTAAGTAAAGAAGAAGATGAAATGATGCTTTGAAATATGAAATGATTTGAACAGCTATAGAGACACTGGCTGCTCTGCAGAAAATAAATGAACCTTTTAAAGATCGCAATAAATGAACCTCTCAAAGGTCGCAATAAATGAACCTCTTAAAAGTTATAGTAAAGGAACCTTCCAAAGATCAAAATAAATGAATGTCTTAAAGTATAACATATGAACCTCTCGCAGTTCACAACTTATAAATCTCTCACGGTTCACAATATACGAACCTCTTATGGTTCACAACTTATGAATCTCGCGCGGTTCACAATATACGAACCTCTTATGGTTCACGACTTACGAACCTCTCACGGTTTACAACTAATGAATCTTATTGCGGTTCAATCTAAATGAACCTCTCGAGGTTCGCAGCATATGAATCTCTGATGCTTTAAAATAAACGAACCTCTTAATGAAGGTCTTAGCTCGCAATTTGCAAAATAAAAATCACGACTTTAATACGACGAGCATTATTACCTTTGTCAACCGAATAGTTTTCTCGAACATAAATATTTGATACTAATGGGGGACTTTTGATAGTCCTAGAAGGCCTATTGAGCCCAAACCCCTAATATTAAGCCCAACAGAGGACTTAATGTCCATATGGGACTATTATATGATAAGGTTAAAGACATTTAATCAATAAAGGACAAGGATTTTCAATATACTAATTCGATTGGGATTGGTTATGTCATATTTCTCATTATAAAACATTTTGAATAAACTCTTCTCTAACTTAAACATCGGAGAACCTATGGATCGAAAATCTTAGGCCCATCCAAGGTTTTCTCTTGTGTTTGTAGGTCTGGAGGAGGTTGACATTCATTAATAAAAATAAATAAAAATAAGATTATCTCTAATCTAGATTTAAATATCTAGATTTTTTTTTTAATTTGTGCATTAAAATTTATAAAATCATTTATAGTATATAAAAGTAATATAAAATCTATCATATTTATTAGTAAGATTTAATCATAACTAATTCTAAATCGTAATTGATAATTTTTTACAATTAATTAATAAATATATATAATTTGTCTCACTGAATATAAATAAAATAAAATTTAACATAAAAACTAAAATTTTAATCTAATTGCTATATCTAACACATTTAAGAATTTATTTAATAAAATATAATGTCCGGACATACAATTAAAATTATAGCTATTTTAACTAGTGGTGGGGGTGGCAATATTGCACATGACCAAATAACAAATCCAACTTTAATATTGTACATGACGCAAATATGACGTAAAAAAGAGGGGTTAAGATTAATGATTATCGATACAATAATAATAAATTTATATTTTAAGTCTTGTGGGTTAATCTACTAAGAAATAATAAATTTAACTTATATATTGTATCACATGCTAATCCACTAATCTAATACGCCGTCAACCTATATAATTTGTCAATATGATGACATGCTAATCCACTAATCTAATACGTCGTGAACCTATATAATTTGTCAATATGATGAATGATTATCGTATATTTAGATAACTACCGGATGGATACAATAACAATAAACTTAAAATTTATCCGCCCTTAGGCATACTGCAATTAATATAAATATTTTAAAATAAATAATTAAATAATTTTAATAAATTGAAAACTATAAATTAATCAAATAGCTTACAAATGAGACGATTTTTAAACTTATCATAATAATTCTAAAAAAATTAACTAAATAATTTTAACAAATTATAAATTATAAATTAAGCAAATAATTTATAAAGGTGAAATTTTAAAATTTTTATCACAATAATTTTATTTAATTTCTTATTATTATTATTATTATTAAGAGCTTTTTACAAAGAAAGGGTATATTTTTTAATTCGTATAATAACAATAATAATTACAAAGGAGACAAAAATGAAAAATTAAGATAAAGATTAGAATTAGTTTATTAATTTATTTAAGTTCAACTTTGAAATTAAGTTTCTCATTATCATCACATAAATTATATTTCATAGTAAGTTTTTAAACCGATATCAACCAATCATCAAATAATTAAATCTTAACAATAAACTTTCGTAGTAATTTTATTTTATTTCTTTTTCCCTATTTAAAAAAAGTCTTTTCAAGTAAATTATTTTAAAAAAACCCTAGAAAAAAGTAACGTTATTTATTAAAAAAATTTTATAAAAGAAAAAATAATTCTTATTAAAGAGATAGTAAACATTTGTGCTATTGACTTTAAGAACAGGCAAAATAGAATGGCTTACTGTGACTGCTGAAGAGTTTTTTCCACCTTTCCTGTGTTCTAGTTATTTTAGGCCACAATTCTTTTTGATTAATAAGAAAATCATATGGCCTAAATATCGATGAACTGCATAATAGAGGGCAATCCTCCCTTTCGACAACTGCAAAATTTAAACTTTGTTGAACGATTAATATGATACAAACAAAATTTTTGACAATTGTATAGCTATATTATGCACTATGTTCCAAAACAAAGTAACTATTTATAGTTTCTCACTTAGCATTTTATGGAAAGAGATATCTTATCTGTGTCAAGTGTGTTTTTCTGGTCCCTGCTATTGTAGCTTGGTATTCTGTTTGTGTATATGCCTAACTCTTGTCCCTACTAATTTTCATGCTACTGTGATTCGTATTAGGTCCGTTAGGCTGCTTAGGAGGAGGGGTGAATTCAGCTTTACAAAATTTTTCTGAAAATTGAAAACTGACTTGCTAATTTAAAGTGTGAGTTTGAAAAGATGATTTTAAATTTTATTTTTGTATTAAGTTTATCAACAAATAAAATGTCAATTTTAATTTTGATAAGCAATAAAGAGAAAGCAAGTGAACTAATTTTTGTCATAGAAAACACAAAGTAAATAAAAAAAAAAAGAGAGAAATGGAGAGAGAAATCAACATAAGTAAATTTTTATAGTGAATTGGCACCCCATGCCTACATCCACTCCTTAAGGAACCCTCCTAAAGATTTTTCATTATCTAAAAGTCTCTTTTTATAGGCAAGAGACAAATCAATTATAACCTTAATTAGATCTACCCTATCTAAGCTGCTATCCAAGTTAGTTTTCAATACCTCCAACAACTAATTCCCTCTCTAGTTTTTCCAACAGCTCCAACAACTGTTTACAACTCTAGTTTTGAATAGCTCCAGAAACTAAACATCCATTGCTCACTCAATGATGCCTTCCAAATTTTTACAACAAATCTGATATGGTGTGTCTCTCATTCAAACAAGATGAATATAAGAAAGCCTGTGGATATTGGATAGAAGATGACCAAATAAGGAAGCACAAGTGAAATCTCTTCAAAGAAAAATAATTTTCTCTCCATACACACATACTTGGACAATTGGAAAAAGATATTTATATATGCATAAAAAAGTTGCCCTAGATACTAAATTATCCAAGGTATATTCTTATGATTCAAGACATATGAAAGTCAAGCATGTGAAGTAACAACAAAATTTCTTTTGCTTGCAGCAGAAAATCGGTTTGTGATCAATATTAGGCTTCTGAAAAGTGGTCTGTAATTTTCAGAGTCAACTTTTTTGAATTAGCCTAACACCAAGTTTTCACATTTGTTCATATGTGAATTCTTATCCATTTTAGTGCAAGGTAGCCTTGATCTTTTAAAAAGGCATTCTTGTCCATTTAAAAGCACTTTTTGTCAATTTAAAAGTCTTTTCAACTTTTTGTGTAAGAATTGGTCAACCAAAAATACAAAATTTTCCACCAAAATATTTTTGCAAACTTTAAGTGTGTAGAGAAAAATTTGGTAAACCACAAATTGTATTTTTGACATTTAAAAAGATTTTTGCAATTTTTGAATAGAAAACAAGTTGTGCTTCCAAGTTAAGTCATTTTTCACTTCTATCCTTACAAGAAATCTAAAATGACTAAAAAGTCCTACAATTCTCTACATGAGCTTCAAGGCTTTTTTTTTAACTTCAACTTTGAGCTTTGCAATTGTGGGCTTGTTCCCACACATTTTCATTTTATCTTGATGGTTTTTTTGCACTCATCACTTACAAAATAATTAGTACCCATTTTTATCAAATATTACTATCTTTAAAAATTAAGGTTGTAACCTTTAGTTAATAATCTCTCTCTCTTTTTTTATAATGACAAAACTTGATAAAAATTTAATTTCACAATGGTAAAAATATTTAAGTGATGAAATGATGATATGTGTTATGTCATAAAAAAATAAAAAAAGAAATTTCTCCCCCTTAATCTATGTCCAAAAGAAATTTTATTCCCCCTGAATTTTGTCAATAATTGTGGACAAAAATTATACTAAAAAGAAATCAAAATTTGAGCATAAATATGTCAAGCTAATTTCTCTAGCCAAGCTAGTTTATCATGGCATTTACTGCAGATTAGAGTATGGACAAAATAATGAGAATAATGCAGTATATCAAAAAATTTATTTTGTGAATCACAAACAAGAAGCCCAAATCCAGAAATCAAGGATAGAATTCAATCAAGATTTCAAACAATTAATTCAACAACAAATGAAATAAATGATAGGAAAATAAGGGCAAAAGCAGACTAATAAGCTAATAGCAAATGTATCAACAACATCAAGAAGTCAATAGCAACAATAAAGTCAAAGCAAAGAGTTAATTAATCCTAATAATAATTCTTCTACTCTCCTTTTTGTCATCAATTAAAAACATAATAAAAAGGATAAAAGAGGGAAAGGACTAAACTACACAACCATAAAAGGTAAGCATAAAACCAGAATAAACAGTGCATGAGTAATTATTCAAACTAAGCAGTCATAAAAGAAAGAAAAGAAGTTAAACTACTTCAGACTTGTCTACGAATCCAATTTCCTCTGGCTTGACAGGTTTAGTATGAAGGATAGAACTAGATCGAGTGAGTCTCTTAGGTGGTGGAGGAGGCTTGAAAGGTGTCAATTTGGATGAGGTTCGAGGCTTAAAGGGAGGTGGCTGGAGTAGCTCTACTAGAGCCTACTACCTAGCTTATATCACTACCCTACTCTGATTATTCTTGCTAGCCTCCATTTGTTCTGTCACTTTCTTCAAAAAAGCATCCAACTCACTCCTATAGTTTTTGATAAACTCTTCAAACCACCCAGTAAGATTATGAATAAGTTTTTACAGCTCTCCTATCAGAATGTGATTCTTCTCATTTTATCCTTCAACTTTGGTATTTGATTCATCTTTCTCACCAGCTTCATTTATTACAAAAATGTCAAGCTACAGCTCATCGGTTTCTTCTTGTTGATCTCTGTTAATACTAGTTTCTTTATCTTTTTCTCCCTATTTCCGCTTGTTTCTTACTACTTATTTTGAGCCACTATCTTTTTTTTTCTCTTTTTTATTCCTTTGAACTGCTGGCAAAACTAGATTCTTCTGTAGGAGATTTGCCTTACTTGCTGCTGTTTGTTTTCCTTTCATCATCAGAATCAAATTTTTCTTCTTTCTCATTATCCAATTCTTCTATGCCAGAAACTAATTTTGCCAAGTTGTTGTCTTCATTATTTTTTTTAATACTTTCCACTTTCTTCTTCTCCATCTTAACTCTTTTAGTTTTCAAAATAAAACTTTTTGATATCTTTTTTGAATCACTCATAGTCATATAGCTCTCATCATCTAATTCAACTTTAAGTTACTTAAAAAGTGGTGTCAACAACATAGCATAAGACAAACCCTTAGCCTTGGTCACACTAGTCATAAATCCTATTATCAAATAACATAAATTGAACCTTTTCAAGTTCATCAAGTGCCACATCAAACACAATTCTAAAATACTCACATAGTTAAAGCTATCGACCTTAAAGGCAATAAAGTGAGTTACAAACTTATGAGTAATCCTAAGGTTAGTTTTCAGAGTAGCAGAAGTTACAGTTTTGGTTTCTTCCATTTTTAGGTTTTTGGTGACCTTCCACTTAAATTTCTTTTCATTGTAGTCCTTCACTTTCTTCAAATCTGCTTTATTTGAGACTTCCCTTGTTTGAAATCTTGTATGCTTGTGCTAAGTCATTAAGAGTGATAGTGAAGTTTTTACCTTTCAAGGTTACCTCAAACTTTTCTTTATTGACAACTTGAATGGAGCCATAGAATTGTTTCACCAAATTTTTGTATATCACAATCTTTAACTTGATGAAGTGAACCCATTTTTATTTCTCAAACCATTCCCTAAAAGGAAATTCCTTGGATTTAAAATATCCCTAATCAATGATTTTTAGGGGGATAATCTTGTTGCTTGACCTTTTTAATTCCCCCTCTTAATTTTCTTTTCCCCTACTTCCCTTTCATTTTTCTTTTTCTTTTCTATCAACTTTGCTACTTTTTTGTCATCCTCTACTTCCTTTTTTGCATTTTTCTTTGGTCTCTCGGAGCTATTCAAGCTTGACTTTAGAATTATTTTACTTTCTTTACCCATTTCTAAGATTTTTAGTGTCGGTGAGGTATAGGGGTAAGACAAAGAGCGGTGGTGGTTGAGTAAGGCAGAGGTTAGCGGTTACCAAAGGAGAAGAAGATATGGTTTCTGAAAAGAAATTAGGGTTTGTTCAATTTTGAAAACAAATGGCTTGGATTTATTAGTAAGCTAGAGGCAATTGGTCCATGTCCAAAGGGCCAAAGAATTTAAATTCTAATTTTTCTAAAATGAGCTACCAAGTTAAGCAACTTTATCCAACACATATATATTAAGGTTTATAAGCATATCATTTGGGCTGTATTGGTCTTTATCCATGTAAGAAAAATTTATTTGGTGGACAAAAGTAGGTTCTGACATAGAAAGATGATTCATGTGAGAAAAGATGACAAGGGAGGCAAATTTAAATTTTAAAATTTGAAAGATAATATACCATGACACACTAATCAAGACAAAAAAAATTCAAGTTATATTTAAATTTTAACTTCAATTTCTAAATTTTATAATTTAGCCTAGAATATTGTACAATTTTTAAGCAGTCACAAAGCAAAATCAAAAGTAAATTCCAAGAAAAATAAATTGAATATGCATGGCATGCATGATAACACAAGTGTGTCTAAAAATTGCTATACAAGAAAAATACAACATGTGGATATACAAATCAAAAAAATTGTAGAATTAACAGCAAAAAGAAATTAATTTACATTGCTTCCAAGTTCATCAAACCAAGTTCCCTTCTCATTTTGCAAAATTGATCTTCTCCTAAGGGTTTTATAGAAATGTCAGCAAGCTGATTTTTAGTTGGAACAAAAACTAGTTCAATATCCCCATTTTGAATATGATCTCTAATGAAGTGATGTCTAATTTCTATATGCTTTTATTCTTGAGTGCAAAACATGATTTTTTTTTATCAAATTTATGGCATTAGTGTTGTCACACAAAATTGGGATATGAGTGTACCTCAAACTATAATACTCCAATTCTTACTTAATCCATAAAATTTAAGTCACACAACTTCCAGCTGCTATATATTCAGCTTCAGCAGTTGATAAAGCTATTGAATTTTACTTTTTGCTGAACTAGGAAACTAGAGCATTGTCAAAACATTAGTACATGACTGATGTGCTTTTTCTATCAACTTTACTTCCTATAAAATCAGCATCACTATATCTAACAAGATCAAATGATGTACCTTTAGGGTACCAAAGACCTAGGTCTTTAGTTCCTATAAGATACCTCATAATCCTTTTAATAGCTTTCAAGTGTGATTCTTTAGGATTAGCTTGAAACCATGCATATAAATAGACACTAAAATAAATATCAGGCCTACTTGCAATGAGATAGAGGAAAGCACCAATGATACCTCAGTATAACTTACTGTCAACATCTTGACCTTTTTTATCCTTCTCTAATTTGGTGCTTGCACTTATAGGGGCTTTGCTGACTTTAGCTTCAAAAATCTTGAATTTTTCAGCAGCTCTCTGATATACTTGGATTTATTTTTGAAAACTACATCTTCACATTGTTTTATTTGTAAACTTAAGGAGAAATTTAACTCTCCCATCATACTTATTTCAAACTCTCCCATCATCATCTCAGCAAATTCCTTACACATGATTTTCTTGGTAGCATTAAATACAATGTCATCCACATAAATTTGGACTATCTGATTATTGTTAGGCTGATTTTTGGTAAAAAATATTTTATCCACCTTTCCTCTTATAAACCCATTCTCTAACAAAAACTTACCTAGTCTCTCATACCAAGCCCTGGGTACTTTTTTGAGACCACTCAAACTTTTTGTTAACTTGTAGACATGATTAAACTTGTCATAGTTTTTAAAACTAGTGGTAGATCTACATACACATCCTTATTTAAGTACCCATTGAGTAAAGTTCTCTTCACATCTATCTGATACAACTTGAAGTTCTTGAGACAAGCAAATGTACAAAGGATTCTTATAGCTTTAAGTCTAGCAACCGGTGTAAAGATTTCATTAAAATCTATTTCTTATTCTTAGTTGTAACCTTTACCAACCAACCTTACTTTGCTCCTTGTCATATTTTCATGCCAATCTAGCTTGTTTTTTAAAACCCATTTAGTTTCAATCATTTTTATTTGAAACTGATTTAGCTTCTCGTGCATTATTAAAATCCAATTTTCATCCTATTAAGATTCATTTACAGACTTGGGTTCTATCTTAGAGACATATGCCACATTTATAATCATTTTTTTAAAGGAACTTCTTGTTGTGAGCTTGCTTGAAGGACTTGTTAAGAGATTATCCTTTGAGTGATGTCTATAGTACCTCCAATCCTTTGGTAGGTCATAGTTAGAGCTTTTCTGATTTTCTTGAGTTTCATCAGGCTAAGAGTCTAGTACAAGGTTAAACTGATTTTTTAGTTCTTCTCATTCTGATATTCTTCAGCTCTGTTTAGTTATTGATCTTAAATATTCTCTCTTTTTTTAGTATTTTTAGCTTGTTCCTCTTGCTCATACCTGGGATTTTCATTACCTACAAGAAAGTCATTGACAACATCTCTACTTGGTAGAGTTTGGTTAGTTTCTTTAAAAATCACATGAATTGATTCCTCAACACTAAGTGTTCTTTTGTTAAAAACTCTATAAGCCTTGCTATGTTCATAATATCTAATAAAAATTGCTTCACCTAATTTTGCATCAAATTTAGTAAGTGGATTTTTCTTATTATTATGAATAAAGCATTTATAACCAAAGATCTTAAAATAACTTACATTCGGTTTCTTTCCTTTCCACAGTTTATAGGGAGTCTTTTTTCAAAGAATATCTTACCAAAGCTCTATCCAAAATGTAACATGCTATGTTAATAGCTTCAACCCAAAAGTATTTAGGTAGATTAGCTTCAATGAACATTGTTCAAGGTATTTCTTATAAGGTTCTATTTTTTCTTTCCATGATACCATTTTGCTGAGGTGTCCTTAGAGCAGAGAAGTTGTGGGTTATTCCAAATTCATCAAGGAATTCTTTAAATAGCATATTATTAAACTCTTTTCATTGGTCACTTTAAAGAGTTATGATATTGTACCCTTTTTAATTTTGAAGCTTTTTGCACATACTAGAAAACTTGCTAAATGCCTTATCTTTATGAGCTAGGAAGAGGGTCTATATGAATTTTGAATAATCATTAGCAACAACTAATGCATATGACTTTTCTTTTAAGCTAGATAATGAAACCGAACCAAAAAAATCTAAATATAGCAATTCAAGAGGTTTGGTTATTAGGACTAATCTTTTTGACTTGAAAGACAACCTTGTTTGTTTGCCTAGTTAACAAGTATCATAAACACTATCTTTTTAGATTTTAGCTTAGGAAAACATTTAACAAGCTCATTTGGACAACTTAGAAACTAAATGCATGCTTGCATGACTTAGTCTTTTATGTCAAATCTAACTATCATCATCTATAGAGGAAAGACACAAATTGCTAGCACAATCCAATTTCTTAAAGTCAAAAGTAAACATTTTCACTTCTATTGCCAATAAAAAGAGTTTAATTATCAGGCAAACATTGGACTTCACAATGAGTTGTTCAAAAATGACTCTATTATTCCTATCACATAATTGACTCATACTCAAAAGATTAAACTTCAAACCAGTAACTAAATGTACCTCCTCAATTGATAAATTTGTACTAATTATTCCTATTCTAATAATTTTACATTTGTTGTCATCTCTAAAGCTAATCGTTCCTCTATTTTGTATTTTTAATTGGGTGAACTTTGATATGTTACCCATCATTTGCCTAGAGTAAGCACTGTTCATATACCACTTATTTTGCACATCCCTGCTCCTTAGGCAAACTTGCAATTTAATCACTTATTTTTAGGTACCTAAACTAATTTGGGTCATGTCATATTAGTTTAACAGATTAGGTTAGAATTCTTTGGCAACCAAATAAACTTTTCTTTAGAGATGCCTCTTTTCTAAGCACAAAATTTTACAATATGCCTTTTATGATTATAGTAGAAGCAAGTAAAGTGCTTATAGCTTGAAGAGGCAATTTTAACAAAATAAGTTTCATATTTTTTATATTTTCTAGATTAAGTGTATCCTAAGCTTGATTTGTCACTGTGAGTATACTGATTCCCTAACAGTACATTAAGTGTGTGCTTTCCTTTTGTGAGCTTTTCAAGATCATTTATGAGACTCAAAATCTTCTTTTGAAGATTTTCATTTTTTTTTCAAAAGTGTCACATTCACTTCAGTAGCAGCACCAAGCTATTTTTTCAAAAAGCTTATTTCATTTTTTGCTTGAGCTACTTTCTTAGACAGATCAGCAAAAATTTTGTCACTCTCTATTTTCTTTTTCTTTAAGATAGTAAGATCATTATGACATTTGGATTCAATAAGTGGCAATACTTTATTTTCATATTTCATAGCCTTTAGTTCCTTTTTAAGATTTCTATATTTTTTAGACAAATTTTTGAATTCTTTAAATAAGTCACCAAAAGTATCTTACAATTCATTATAAGAGAGAGGTTCAGAAGAGTATACCTCATATATTGATTTTATAAGTAGATCAGGTTCAACTTCTGCACTAGCTTGAGCTTTGTAAATTTCTTTGTCTTCCTTTGCCATCAAGCAGAGATTTGTAACTTCCTCTCCATCTTGATCTTCTTTACTAGTGCTGGATTCATCACTATCACTCTAAGTTGCAACCATTGCTTTCTTGAGCTTTTTCTTTTTAACCTTCTTTTTCAACTTAGGACAATTAGCTTTCAGATGTCCCAGTTTGTTGCATTCAAAGCAAATGCTCTCTAGAGTCTACTTCTTGATTTGAGGCTCTCACTTTGGTTTGAACATTTTTCTCATATTGTTTTGTAGGTCTTTCCACCTTTATTGAACATTTTCCTAAATCTTTTTATGATTAGTGCCATTTCTTGATCTTCAGAGCTGGTTGAGTCATTTGTGCTAGATTCCATTTTCAAAGCAATGTCTCCTCTTTTTTTCTTCTATGTTAAAGTATCCTTAGACTTGCCTTTCATCATCATCTCATGAGTGAGTAGGAATCCAATAAGCTCATTATAGGAATGGCTTCATAGGTCCTTAGTATAGAAATGTCACTTTAGTTCCCTATTTTTCAGGCAAAGATCTGAGTACTTTCTTCACTATTTCTTCTTCAGTGAGATTATTCTGAGATTTTTCAGTGCATTGACAATTTCACTAAATTAGGAGTTCATAAAAGAAATAGTTTCATCTAGCATCATGAAAAATAACTTGTACTCTTTCCACAATAGATTGATTTCGGATTCCTTGACTTGGTTTGTTCTTTCATAGGTCACTTCAAGCTTGTCCTACACTTGTTTGGTAGAGGTAAATATTGAGATCCTATTATACTCATTCACATCAAGAGCACAATGAATCTTGTTAAGAGCTTTTAGCATTTAGCTGCACCATCTTCAATATGTTTCTAAATATTCAAATTTAGGAAGTGGAACTATTTTGCTATCAGCATCTTCTTTAGTTGGAATGGAAAGTCTAGTAAGGATGATTTTCCAGCAATCAATGTCAACAGCTTAAATAAAATATTTTATTCTATTTTTCCAATAATCATAATTACTTCTAGTAAAAAAAAGGTATTTTAAAAATAGAGTTTTCCTTGGGAAGTTCTGAAGCACTAGGAATAGCACTATAGCTAGCAACGATATAGATCACTTAACAAGATAAACCTGCTCTGATACTAATTGTTAGGTCTGTTAGGCCGCTCAAGAGGGGGGATAAATTGAGCTTTACAAAAAAATTTTAAAAACTGAAAACTGACTCGCTAATTTAAAGTGTGAGTTTAGAAAATTGATTTAAAATTTTTGTGTTAAGTTGATCAACAAATAAACTATCAATTTTCATTTTGATAAGCAATAAAGAGAAAGCAAACGAACTAATTTTTTCCATAGAAAACACAAAATAAATAAAAAGAGAGAGATAGAACGGGAGAGAGAAATCAACACAAGCAAATTTTTATAGTAGTTCAGTACTCCTTGCCTACATTCACTCCTTAAGGAACACTCTTTAAAATTATTTACTATCTAAAAGTCTCTTTTCACAAGTAAAAGATAAGTCAATTACATCCTTAGATCTACCCTATCTAAGCTGCTATCCAAGTTGGTTTTTAATAGCTCTAACAACTAACTCCCCCTCTGGTTTTCCCAACAGCTCCAGTAATTGTGTACAACTCTAGTTTTGAATAGATCCATAAATTAAGATTCCATTTCTCACTTAATGATGCCTTCCATATTTTTACAAAAAAATTTAAAAATTTGAGATGGTTTGTGTCTCTCACTCAAATAAGATGAATACAAGAAACCTATGGATATTGGAGAGAAGATGACCAAACAAAAAAGCGCAAGTGAAATCTCTTCAAAGAAAAATAATTTGCTTTTCACACACACAAACACTAGGACAATTAGTAAAAGATGCTTATATACGCACAAAAGAGTTGCCCTAAATGCTAAATTATCCAAGGTATATTCTTATAATTCAAGACATTTGAATGTCAAGCATGTGAAGTAACAACAAAATTCTCTTTACTTGCTTGTAGTAAAAAATTGATTTTTAATCAAAATCATGCTTTTGAAAAGTGGTCTGTAATTTTCAGAGTCAACTTTTCTGAATTAGCCTAACTTTAAGTTTCCACATTTGATCACATGTGAATTTTTTGTCCATTTTAGTGCAAAGTAACCTTGATCTTTTAAAAAGGTATATTTGTCCATTTGAAAAGCACTTTTTGTCAATTTTAAAATCTTTTTAGCTTTTTATGTAAGAATTGGTCAACCAAAAATGTAAAATTTTCCACCAAAATATTTTTGCAATCTTTCAGGGTGTAGAAAAAAATTTGGTGAACTAAAAAATTACATTTTTTACATTTAGAAAGGTTTTTGTAATTTTTGAATAGAAAACAAGTTGTGCTTCCAATGTAAGGTCATTTTTCACTTCTATCTTTATAAGAAATCTAAAATGACCAAAAAGTCCTATAATTCTCTATATGAGCTTCAAAGCTTTTCTTTAGACTTTAACTTTGAGCTTTACAATTATGGGCTTGATCTACATAGATTTCCATTTTATTTTGATGGCCCTTTTTGCACTCATCACTTACAAAATATTTAGTACCCATTTTTTATCAAATATTATTGATATTATCAAAAATTAAGTTTGTAACCTTTAATTAACAATTCGTTTGGTTTTGATCGATTGAGGTCTTTCAGTTTGGTGCTGCATCTGTATACTAATTTGTTCAGTATGTTTACAATCATATTTTGAGAACAGAGCTAACATGTAGACATATCTATGCAGTTCTGTGGTCTCTTTTGTTTCATTTATTTATAGGAATTATATCTTGGACTACCATAAGATTATGACTTCTTTTTTATTATTTGTTACAGGTAAGACTAGTAACAGGGTTTTCTTCAATAATCCAGTATGGCACTGTAAGCTTTATGCTCAAAATATGCACACATCTTAGGACATCCTTTTACTTCATATTGATTTGCTTTTCATTAATTAATGATAATTATTTTATCCTTTGAATCTTTGCTATGTAATTGTAGTCAATTATAATAAGGACCAAACTCAGTCAACTGCTCATAAAGGGGAGATCCTGCATGTTTGCTTCACTCTACATAATCTTCATATTTCAATTCCAGCTACTATCCTATCTTTTTCAAACTTAATCATTTTCTCTTTGTCTTGAAGTCTTGCTTTAGGTGTCAACTTATTCCAAATTCATTTTCATAGTTCTACTGCTGGTTTTTCTGTCTTCGAGAGTGTGTTCTATTAGGACTTCATGCTTTTCATGTTTTCCATACTTTCATTGTGCAGATGCTATTAGTTTTCTGGTTTTGGGTTTTAGTCAAGTTGTTTATTTCTTTTATGCTCTACTGCTTTGGTAGCATCTTAATTTGAGTTCTGGTTAGGAAATTTTTTTCTTTTTCTCTAATTACTTAATTAAAATCATAGATATCACAGTGTTTCACAACTTGCTTCTTATCCTTCCTAAAACTTATTTTCCAAAATTAATATTATTTTCATTCCTAAAGATCAATTGCAAAAGCTATTTGTTAAAGTAACTGCTGTTTTTTAATAGTTTATATATAAGAACATTTGAGATCATGGCTTTCTAAGGCTATCTACTTTCATCAATAATACCCAACACAGTTAACTTTTGGGATATTTTCTTCTTTGATTGTTTAGACAAAATGTGCATTATCTAATTCTTTCCTTTTCAACAGATTTAGAACATCAAAGCCTCAGATCAATGCAGGAAATCAATTAAAATTTTTCTGGTATAGTTTCTTATTTGTCTTACATGAATGAATGATACTTTACATCTTAACAAGTAGTAAAAATAATGATAATTTAATTTTTTTAATTTTTATTTATATTATCAAAGGGTTATCAAAATAATTTTTTTCAGGTACCATGAGTACCCTTAAGCTGGTCTTGGTATATACTTAAGGCACATGAACATCTCAGGGCTATCCTATTGATTCTTTTACAATTGCCATCACGTTGCTACTTGGAACTACTTCAGTTCTCTCTACTGAATGTGTAGAGCTAGAGGCTATTGTATTTCCTCAATCTTCCAAGGATGTCCTACTAATATTTAGTTAGGTGATGGATCCTTTCCAGCCATTTGTTTGAGAAAATTGAAGGGTACTTGACGTAGCGAAAGTGTGTGTATAAATTGAGATTTATTGATTTATGCATAAATACTAGAAATTAATATTCTAGTAGTCTGTTAATTCACACGAATATCAGAAAAATAGACATCAAAATTCAAATTCAATTAAGAACATAAAAATTAAAAAAATTCAAAGATTTTATTAATCGCCAAAACCATCTCTCAAATCTGAAAGAAATAAATTTATGGGTTCATAAAAAGGTGACCTTAAAAAGAAAAGGGCCTAATTGAAGCCCAACATAAAGGTCCAACAAAATAACAATAAAAATAAGCACAAAACTTAAAAAGCCCAAAATAGTTTCAAACAGTCAATTTTGAGCCCAAATAGTTGTTGTAATGGGCAAGCCTTGTCATACTTATAGATCTCTAAATAAGCTTTGATTTGATATATTATGAGCCTCGTAACTCATCCGAAGTCAAAAGTTATGGCTTTTAAAAGCATTATTGCGCACACAGCTTGCACTTTTACCTTCAAGCAGTACCTTTTTTTTTAATTTCTAAATACTATAATTTTTGTGGCAAGAGATTGACTATGCGATGAGGGAAGTTAGTTTTTTATGTCAATTCAGTGTTCAAGTTCTATCCATGCGCATTTGCAGGATTAATATATATCAACTTAACAAAAAGGCTAAGACATGATCAGTAATGATTTAGTTAGTGTGATAAACTTAGAAATAGTCTCATCTGTAGGATTATGTACTTCGATGTTATGGAATTTCCAAATCTCTGTGTTACTGATCAGAGTTCATTAATATCATGCAAATGCTATAATGTGTCAAACCTAAATTAAAAAATTGTCGATGCTACTGATATTTCAAAGTTAAAAGATTAGTGCATCCTTGAAGAGCAAATAGGATAGGAATGATTTGTTATCACAAGGGCATTGATGATGTGCGCAGTGTAAAACTTAAGATTGAAATAATAGCTAGGTCATTTGGGCATCCAAATGTTGTAAATCTTAAAACATTATTTGATAAGGATAATTATGTGCATCTATTGATGGACTTATGGGCAATTGAAAGGTTCTCAGAACATAATGCTGGAGTTATTTTTAGGCATCTGATGCAAGTAGTTTAGCAATGTCATGACAATGGCATTGTCCATAGAGATTTGACGCCATGGAGCATTCTTTTAACTACCAAATCTTCTTCATTACCAATTAAACTAGCAGACTTTGGTCTTGCAGCATGCTTCAAACTAGGTATAGAGCTAGAACTTTTTTTACATTGGAACACGTTACTAAATTAGAAATTATCCAAATAAAGTACATCCTAAGAATATATTTAGGCACTTAAGGGGCATTATTTGTTGAAAGAAAGTGGATTTTATAGAGAAACAAAAGACTAAATAAAAAGTTATTCAATCTGTAATTTTATTAAACACGTAGAGGACAAAAAAAAGAATGGATGAACTGATAATATTTTATTAGATGAAGTAGAAACATCAATAGAAAAATTAAAAAAATAAGGAACAAATATTCCACTACTCCTATACTACCAAACTTCCATATTATTAGCAACAAACTTATTGAGTTTGACTAAAAGTGTAACAACTTCAACGGTAAAAAAATCTAACATTATTTCTACATTAACTCTAACACTCCCCCTTAATGTAGAAATTTCCAACACCTAACAGCTCCCTTAAATAAATAAATTTCTCTAATAGCAAAAGGCTTGGTGAAAAAATCTACAACTTGATTATTTGTGCTACAATATTCTATCTTAATGCTTCCTTTAATGACCAGCTCCCTTATAAAGTGATGACATGTCTTTATGTGTCTTGTTCGACTGTGATAGACTGGATTCTTTGTCATTGCTATCATTGATTTATTATCACAATAAATGATAGTTCCCTTTATCTGAGTTTGCTTCACATCTTCTAAAATTCTTTGTAGCTAAATTTCTTGACATGCAGCTATACTAACAGCCATATATTCAGCTTCTAACGAGGATAAAGCAGTAGATGGCTGCTTCTTTGAGCTCCAACAAATAGCTCCACTTCCCAAATTGAAAACATAGCCAGTTGTACTCTTTTGATCATCAACAGAACCCACTATCAGAGAAACCACAACTTAAAATTATTAGTATGTTTATACCAAATTCCATATGAGCTTGTTCCCTTCGATTATCTTAAGATTCTCTTTATAGCTCCTAGATGATGTTTGCTTGGATCTTACGTAAACCTGGATAAAAGACTTGTTGCTTGTAAAATATATAGTCTACTATTTGTGAGATACAGTAAACTTCCAATTAAACTTCTATAAGACTGAACATCAACTCTTTCCTCTCCATCATGCAACTTGAACTTTTAGTTAGTACACATAGGAGTCTTCACAAAATTGCACTCTTCTAAGTGAAACCTTTGAAGAAGATCATTCACATATTTCTCTTATGATATAAAACTTTTAAATCACTTTACTTCACTTCAAGTCCCAAAAAGAAATTCATTATCCCCAAATCTGTCATCTCAAACTCATTTACCATTATACTTCTAAACTCATTCAACAAAATATTACTATGACTTGTATAAATCAAGTCATCAACATAGAGATAAATAATGAGAATCTGATTTGTACCTTTAGTTTTCACGTACATAGTTGGTTCACTTGGACTTCGATGGAGATTATTTTTACTGAAATGCCCATATATTCTTCCATACCAGGCTCGTGGAGCCTGTTTTAACCCATAAAGTGCTTTCCTCAATCGATACACCTTATTTTCATGACCTATAATCTCATATCCTTTTGGCTAATGCATATAAACTTCTTCCTTTAAAGTATCATTTAAAAAGGCTGACTTCACATCAAATTAATAAATTTTCCAACCATAATAAGCAGAAATAGCTAAGATAATATAAATAGTATCAAACCTTACGACAGGTGAAAATGTCTCCTCAAAGTCAATGCCTTCTTATTGCATAAAACCTCTTGCAACCAGTCTCGCCTTATATTTTTGGATTTTCCCATTAGCTTAAAATTTGACTTTATACACCCATTTCAGTCCAGCCACCTCCTTCCCATCTAGAGGATCAACTAACTCCCATGTCTTGTTTCTTTCAAGAGCCTTTATTTTCTCATCCATTACTAAATGCCATTCCTTGAACTTGGTAGCCTCTTTGAAGTAGATAGGTTCTTCAATCTATGTAAATTGACATCGTTCTATACTTGTATAAATTTCTTATAAATAACTCCATTTTCTAGGTGGAGATTCTGATGAAGAAGAGCTCAAACTTGAGGTAGAATTGGGGCTGCTAGTTGGTGTAGAGATGTGAGAGCTGCCTGGTGTAGATAAACTTGAACCTCTATTATTGCCTTCTTAAAACATGGAATTATCAACTAACTCAGTATTTTATAGTAGTTCTGTATGATCAACCTGCATATTCTTCCAATTCCAAGCACTTTTTTAATCAAATACAACATCACGACTAACTATCAATGTTTTACTAAAAGGATTATAAAAGCAATTACCTTTAGTTTCAGTGCCATATCCAATAAAAATGCATTTCATGCTGTTATCTTCTAACTTTTCTCTCCTTTGTGATGGAATATGCACATATGTAACACAACAAAAAATTTTAAAATGAGTTACCTTAGGTTTCCACCCATGCCAGGCTTGAAATGGTATTTGTTGATTGAGAGCTATTGTAGGTGACCGGTTCAGAATATATGCAGTAGTATGAATAGCTTCTGCCCATAAATGCTTTGGAATAAATTTAGCATTCAAGATACTATTTCTAATCTTTGTAAGACTTTGATTCTTCCTTTCAGCTACTCTATTTTGTTATGGAGTGTAGTTGGCTGTTAGTTGTCATTGAATGTCAGACTCTTCCAAAAACTATCAAACTCCTTTGACAGAAATTCTCCTCCACGATCTATTATAAGAATCTTCATTGGCTGCTCACTTTGCTTTTTAATGTAGGCTTTGAATCTTTTAAAGATAGGGAATGCTTCTAATTTTTTTTAAGAAAATATACCCATATCATTCTAGAAAAATCATCAACAAAAATAATAAAGTATATGCTATTATTAATAGAGGATGTCTTCATAGGTCCACAAACATCTGCATGGATCAATTCTACGGGTTTTATAGCTCTTTTTGCCTCGCATTTTGGAAAGGAATCTTGATGTTTTTTTCTAGCCACATAACTTTCATAAATATCATTAGAATGCTTAATCATAGGCAAACCATCAACCATCTTTTTTTTCAGACAAAAGACTCAAACTCCTAAAATTTAAATTGATGAATGTGAACTTCCTTTTTAAACCTACAAGCACAAGAAAAGCTAAGATGAACCTAGGATCTCTGATCCGTAGCCTCTCTGATGCTTAAGTTAGAGAGAAATATATTCAAGATGATCTTAATAATGAGAAATATAAGCCTTTATATAGGCATAAAAGAGACATACCTAATTCCAATCGAATTGGTACATTGAGAATCCTTATCCTTTATTGATTAAATAACTATAACCTTATCATATAATAATCCTATACGGACATAAAGTCCTCTATTGGGTTTAAACTTATGGGTTTGGGCTCATATAGGCCTTCTAAGACTATCAAAAGTCCCACCAATAGTATCAAATATTTATGTTTGAGAAAAACTATTTATTGATGAAGGTAAGAATACTAGTCGTATTTGAGCTTTAAAAAAATGTCCTTCATATTAAGGCTCTTTATGTGACTTTCTGTTGTTCATACATTTGATTATTTGGTCTCATTCTACGAATTGCAAAATAAGATTTATTTATTTTGATGCATCAGAGATTCGTGTATTTCAACTTTGAGAGGTTCGTTTCTTTTGAACCTTGAGAGGTTCGTTTCTTTTGAACCTTGAGAGGTTTGTTTCTTTTGAACCTTGAGAGGTTCATTTTTTTGAACCTTAAGAGGTTCGTTTATTTTGAACTTTGAGAGGTTCATTTATGTTGAATCTTGAGAGATTCATTTCTATTCTTCATTATTTATAAAATGACTATGTGTACTTGTAATTGTTCACGCCTTTTCATTTTTCGAGGTATCGTTTCGTATTCCTCATTTTCAAAAATGCCCCTCTATGTATTAGATGTTAATTTCGTAACCGCTGAGGGTATATGAAGGACAATGAAGATTGCTCCTCTTTATAAATTTCATCGTTTATCATTTTCAATTCACAAATATTCTTTTTCTAAAATTCTCTCTAAAGTTCTTTATATTCTCTTTAAAGTTTTCTGCCTTCTCTCTATGATTGTCTGGCGGTAGGAAGCTTGAGTTTGTAGTTCCTGAAGCTTCAAAGGTCATTTTCTTTCCCCTCTTGCTTGTGTTGATCTTTATTTAGCTGTTTGTGAGAAATATTTTGTTATGGCTCCTAGATTACCGCTAGATCCCTCTGAGTTTTTCCACCAACTTCATAAAGGAGTTATCCGTAATTATAGGAATAAATATAATATTCCTAAAAAATATAAATTATTTCAAGAAGCTTCTCATATTAGGGCTCATCACAACCCTAACAAAGATGGTAACCAAACTAGGATAGTCATTTATGTAGATCAACTAGAGGGGGGTCTCTGGTTTCCCTTAGATCCTTTTTTGAAAATTTTCTTTCATGTATATAATCTTGCCCCGAGTCAATTACACCCAAACGGATATAGATTCCTTACGGCTTTTTGTGAACTTGTTCATTCACAAGGTCACAAACCTTCAGTTCGAATGCACAAGTATATGTTTTCTTTAATAAAAAAGATAGGTGACCTTGCCTATTCGATGTCCAGTATCCCTAGTTTTGGCTTATTCAAAAAATTAGCTGACATTAACCGAGCCTGGAGGAATCGGTTCTTTATTATTGAGCATGAAACTAATTTCTTTCAGGTGCTAGTGGTATGGACAAATGAGGCCTAAGTTGTTAGACGATCATTTGAGTTTATAAAGGATGATCTATCTCTTCTTATGGAGCTTCACGCTCGATGTTTGGTGGCGGAACCTTCTACTAACATTTATATTGAGAAGTTCATTTTTAAACAAGAGCATCCCGCAGATCTGGTGTATATGAGATCATTAGTAGAGTTCCCTCATTCGGAGGTATTTTTCTAACTCTTCTTTTGTACTTTTTGTAGATGGCTGATTTCCTTGATGATTTCATGGAGGGTATTGATGATATTGTAGATAAGGCACCAGTTCCTAAAGATCCTAATACTCGTCCTTTTAGTGTAGAGGACTATGGCATCCAGGTTTCCCCTAGGGCTAACGTAGAGCATGAGCTGACTGAGAAACAAAAGGGCAAATGTCCCAGAGGTTCAAAAGACACTTATGAACTTGCTGATGAGGGTGGTAACATTGTTTTTAAATGCCCCAGATTGGAGGGATGTCTAAACCCGGTGCCTTGGATGGAGAAGAAAATTAAGGATCTGAGTATCTTCAACCCGGTGGTTCGAGGCCATCTTTTCAAATGCCTAAGGTTGAAGAAATATATGGCTTGATGGAACTCTACAGACGAGAATGACATCAAAAGCCATGTTTTTTTTTGAGTTTGCTAGAGGTAATCATTTTTTTCTAAATTTGCTCGTTTAATGTTTTCTAATTTTTTAGTTTTGAAGTTGAATATTTTAAATTCTTTTACAGGCTACTCAAGGGGTCTTACGAATGGATGACATTTGCTATATTCATAAAAGCGAATGTGGCCTTGCTAATCAAAAAATGAATGAACTAAAAATTGAGCACGAATGGGAGATTCAAAAGGCAAAAGAGATTTTTGTCACTACTCATGCTGAGAGAGATAGTGCATTATCAATCCTTGAACAAGAGAAGAGGGAAAATATGGAACTTCAGAGCTCTATTTTCTGGCTAAGTACAACTATTATTGAGCAAGATAAGATTATTGCTGCCCGGGATGAAGAGATTCATCAATTAAAGGAAGCTCGAGTGAATAAAAAAAGGCTTTCTAAGGTTTTACTGCCAATTTTGTGCAGGCCTTAAAATCAGAGTGCCAACGACTTTTAATTCAATAGCATCCTGATCTTAACTTAACCCTTATTAACAAGATTTCCCTTCGGGATTTGGGTGAAGTGGCTCGAAAGGAGAGATCGGTGATGGGTCTTAGAGACAGTTAATCGTCTGTTAATACTGAGGCAATGGCTCTGGCTCTCAAAAATCTTCCTCTTTCTTCAGAGCTTGCGAATGTTATTAGAGATTCCTCTATTGAAGCGAGCGATGCTCGGGTCTCTTCTCCTCCGAATGATAGTTAGCCTTTAAATTCTTTTTATTGTACACCTTTAAAAAGACTATTTTATTAAGAACAATTTGTTTCAAATTTGGAAATTTAATGAAAATCTTTTTGATTCCCGAAGATCGCTTCATGTTTACTATTTTACTTTGATTCTTTATTACGAATATCATGAATTCATATATTTTTTTGCATTTTTTAAGTATTGAACATTTAGGCTATGATAGCTCATTAAACCAAGTATTAAAAACTTGGATTCGTTACTGAATTTTAAAAATCCGTATATGAGTATTAAGAACTCATTTATTTATGCGTGCTAGGTTCATTTATTTGTACGAGTGCTTAAGGCTCATTTGATTGTGAGTATTTGGGACTCATCTTCTATTTGTACGAGTGATTGGGAGTCATATTTTATTTATACGAGTGATTAGACTCGTTTGTTTACAAGTATTAGAGACTCGTCTTTTATACGAGTGATTAGACTCATTTGTTTGTGAGTATTAGAGACTCATCTTTTATTTATACGAGTGATTTAACTCATTTGTTTGTGAGTATTAGGGACTCGTCTTTTATTTTTATGAGTATTTGACACCTGTTTGTTTACGAGTATTAATGAATCATTTTTTGTTCTGTGAACTTTAAAAAATAACTTTTATTACTCAAATATTTGAGATATGAGTGATTGGAACTCATTTATTACAAGTTTTATTAAATTTGCTTTCTCGATTATTTCAGACACCTATTGGTAATATTTTCTCAAATTTTCTATATTCCAATATCTTGGAATAATATTCCCTTGTGTGTCCTTGAGTCAGTATGCTCCCTTATTGGTTACTTCGGTGACCTGGTATGGACCTTCCCAATTGGGTTCAAGCTTTCCTATTCCAGTGTTTCTTTTTCCTATTTCTACTTTTGTAGGACCAAATCTCCAACATTGAAAGCCCTTGATCGGACTTATTTGTTGTGATAGCGAGTGACATGTTGTTATCTGGCTTCGGCTATAGCTTCAGCCTGTTCTCTTCTTTCTTTCAGTATATCCAAAGATATCCTGCAATTGTTTTCATTTTCTGATTCATCCAGGTCTTTATAGACCCTATATGAAAGAGACTCTATTTCGACTGGTATTACTGCATCCATTCTGTATGCTAGTCAAAAAGTCGATACTCCTGTTGCTCTTCTTAGAGTAGTGCGGTATGCCATATGACATTGTATAGCTCACCTGCCCAATCTCCTTTTTTGTCATTAAGACGCTTTTTGATGCCTTGTAATATGGTTTAATTAGTTACCTCTGTTTGTCTGTTAGTTTGTGGATGAGCTACGGAGGTGAATCACAACTTTATATTGAGATTAGAACATAATTTTTTGAACTTTCACATTGTCGAATTGTTTCCCATTATCTGCAATGTGTGGGGGATTCTAAATCTATATATGACTTCTTTTCAAAAGAAGCTGCAGATCCTTTCCTCAGTTATTATGGAAACTGCCTCCACTTCAATCCATTTAGTAAAATGATCTATTGCAATAATAATGAATTTCCTCTGACATGTTGCTAAAGGGAAAGTTCCGAGTATGTCCATTCCCAAAACAACAAAAGGCCACGGGCTTCTAATGGGGTTCTGTACATGAGCAGGTGAATATGTCGACTGTGAGTATTTTTCACATTTGTCATAATTTTGTGCCAGCTTTTATGCATCTTGTGATATTGTAGTCCAATAGTAACCTTGTAAAAGAGATTTCTTAACTAGTGTGGCCTGAGCTTTGTAAGCTCCACAAATTCCTTCATGCATTTCTCTAAGGATATAATTGCCTTCTTTTGGTGAGACACACTTGCTCCATGGATGACTTGATGACCTTCGGTATAAATTTCCATCTTGGAATGAATACTGAGCTACTTTTATGTGGATTTTCTTTGCTTGATTCTTGTTATTAGGTAGTTTTCATGATTTTAGATATTCGGTAACAGGTTTGATCAATTCGGCTACTTCATAAGTAGCGAACATTTCATTTTCCTCTGTAGAAGGTTTAATGAGTTCCTATTTGAGGTTGAGATTTTATAACATAGGTCCGTTTTCCACTACATACTTGATTATTATGTTAGCTTTGTTTTCAGTTCTTGGAATTTGGACTAAACTCCATTGTCCGCCATTTTCTTCTATCCTTTATAGAAGTGAATGAGCTTTATTCGAATATTTAATCATATTTGAATCTTTTATTTCGAAGGTTCCTTTAAGCTGATTAACTACGAGCTGGGAATCGCAAAGTATTTGGAGACTTTTTACTTATACTTTATTTTCCAATTTAAATCTGGTGATCAAGGCTTTGTACTCTAACGTATTATTTATGGCATTATAAGCTATTCTGACAGCATACTCAATTTTTATTTTTTCAGGCCATATCAAAATTATTCCAGCACCTGACCTTTGTTTTCCTAAAGAACCATCGATGTACATTCGCCATAAGGTTTTTTCATTACTGAATCCCTCGGTCTCGGTCATTTCTTGTATTAAATCAGATAGCACTTGTGCTTTTATTACTGTTCGAGGTTCATATGATATGTCATGTTCATCCAATTGCATTGACCATTAGACGAGCCTTCCAGATGTCTTTGATCTCTGTAGAATCTTTCTTAGAGTCTGGTTTATTCGTACCACTATCTTATGAGCTTAAAAGTAGTGGCAGAGCTTCCTTGTTGTATGCACTATAACCAATGCCAGTTTATCCATCTTGGGATAGCGGATTTCAAATCCTTTAAGGACCTTTCTCATGTAATAGATAGGATTTTACTCTCCCTTATCATCTCAAACTAGCACTGATGCTAGAGATTCGTTACCCACTGATAAGTAAAAGTATAGCATTTCTCCTAAAGTTAGTCTACTTAATAAAGGTGGAGAGGCTAAGAACCCTTTGATATCTTCAAATACTATTTGATAATCAGTATTCCATTCAAATTTCTTTACATTCTTCATTGCTCGGAAGAAGGGAAGGCATTTTTTTGTTGAACAGGACATGAACCTTCCTAATGCAGTTATTCGACCGTTCAATTTTTACAACTCATTTAATGTTGTAGGAGGTTTCATATTAACGATTGCTTCTATCTTTTCTGGGTTTTCCTTAATTCCTCTTTATGAAATCATGAAACCTAGGAATTTTCCTGCCTTTACCCTAAAAACACATTTGTCTGGGTTAAGTTTGACTTTATACTCATCAAGCTTTTTCAGGACCCGTTTTAAGTCTATAGAATGGTCTTCCACTATTCAGCTTTTGACAATTAAGTCATCCACATATACCTCAATAGTTTTGCTTATGTCTTCCTTGAAGATGAAGTTCATGAACCTTTGGTATATGGCTCATACATTTTTGAGTCCGAAGGGCACTACATTGTAACAATATAACCCTTGATGAGTTATGAAGGATGTCTTTTCTTGATCCTCCTTCTTCATAGGAATCTGATGATATCCTTGTGTAGCGTTAATAAAGATGTACATTCTATGACATGTAGTTGAATCCACTAGCTGATCAATAATTGGTAAAGGGTAACTGTACTTTGGGCATGCTTTATTCAAATCTGTGAAATCCATGCACATCTAATACTTCCCATTCGTCTTCCGAATAAGTACTACATTTGCTAGCCATTCAGGGTGTGAAACCTCTCGTATGAATCCTACTTCCAGTAGCTTTGTGGTTTCGGATGTTATAATTTTTTGCCTTTCTAATGCGAAGTTTTGCTTCTTCTGTATTACTGGCTTAATAGAGGGATTAATATTTAGGCTATGAGCCATTATATTCGAATCAATCCCTACTATTTCTGATGCTTGAGTAGCAAAGCTGCCTTTGTGGTTTTGCAATACTCATTCAATCTCCTTCTCTACTTGTTCGGGTATTTCTCCACCAATTTTTATTACTTTGCCATTCGCAAGCTTTACTTCATTCAGCTCATCTATCGGTTCAATTTTTATTCCTTGCTTTTCGATATCCATATTGGATTCAATCGGGAAGGCTTTTAGTTCATCTTTGGTGGCAAGCTGGTAGCACTGCTTAGCAATTTCTTGGTCTCCCTTAATTATTATGACTCGTCCTGAAATAGGAATTTTCATTATCAAGTATCTGATATTTGTTACGGCATTCGTTTCCCATAGGATTGGTCTTCCAATAACTCCATTATAAGCCAACCGAGTGTCAATTATGTTGAACAAAGATTTTATTGAAGTGTGCACTTTCGAATCTCGTTCTCTGAAATCTATGTTCAATTTGACACTTCCCATTGGTTAAACTGTTTCTCCGCAAAAGCTAGTTATTGGATTTGTGATTAGTTTTAATTATATTGAAGAGCCTCATATTGCTCGAAAGGCTTCCTATGTAAGAACATTAATCGTACTCCCATCGTCTACGAGCATCCTTTTTACTAAGTAATTATTAATATAAGTACTGACTATGAGTGCATCATTATGAGGTTGCTTAACATGAAGTCCATCTTTTGGACCAATAGTAATTACTGATATAGGCAAACTGGTTCCTACTATGCATACGTTATTTAACATGAAGTCCATCTTTTGGACCAATAGTAATTACTGACATAGGTGAACTGGTTCCTACCATGCATACGTCTCTCCTTTGTCTTTTCTTCTTTCCTCCTAGCGTCGATTCACCACTAATGATCATGTTTATTACTCCTGATACATTTTTACGAGTCTTTTTGAATCCTCTTGATGTTCATTCTGAGTGTCTAAATTCCTCTGTCTTTTTGGAGAATCTTTAGTGAATTTTTTTAAGGAACCTATCCTTACTAATTTTTTTATCTCAATTTTAAGATCTCGACATTCGTCTGTGTCATGACCATGGTCTCGGTGGTATCTGTAATACCGATTCTTATCCCTCGTTCCAATAGAAAGCGGATTGAGCCTTCGAGGAGTCGGTATATCTATTTCCTTTTGTTTGATCCACATCATAATTTCTAATCTATGGGCGTTAAGAGGAGCGTAACTTTTATCATCGTTCCTCTGCCTATTGGAACTGTATTCTCTCTTCGGATCTCTTTTCTTATCTTTTCTTTTTTTCATATCTCTCTCCTATCTTCATCCAAGTCGATTAACTTTGTTACTATGGCCATTGCTTCGGGAAAAGTTTGGGATTTCTTTGTCATTATATTATCTCTGAGCTTCCCCATCTTAGTTCCGTGATTACTCTGAATCTGAAAGCATTTTAAAAATAAGAGTAGTGAGTATAATAATACTCAGTGAATGGTCTAAAAATAAAGTATAATAACGTAAAACAATATAAAATGGGAACATTAGCTATTCGCTAAATAAATGTAAATATATATTCATAACTATATTGAAAATAGCCATTAAGCTACTGAAATAACATAATGCCATACATTTGCTATAGAACTGAATAAACATTATCAATGCTCTATTTGCATAGCAATCTTATTGAACCTGTTGAGATAACTTCGAAGTGTCTCATTATCATCTTATTTACAGAGTCATAAATCATTGATACTTTTTTTTAGGTGGAATGTTTATTATGAACCGAGTCCTGACTTGTTCCACCAATTCTTCGAAGGTAGTTATAGAATTCTTTGGGAGTCTATAGAACCATTTTTGAGTTGTATTTGTCAATATTGTACGAAATATACGACACATAATGGCATCATTGACATTCTAAAGCATCATCTTGGTTCAGAACATAAAAACATGGGCTATTGGGTCTCCCATCCCATCATACTAGTCCAAGGGCGGAACCTTAAATTTTAAAAGTATGAGCATTGTCATTATACCATTAACAAATGGAGTGCTTTCGTCAAGTATACATTCTTCTATTTCATCAGGTCCATTGCGGACTCTATGCATTGCCTCTCTTAAGTGATAATTAAAATCAGTCCTATCTCTTATAGGAGTTTGAGACTCTGCTTCGTGTTCCCTATGTTAGTATAGATGTGCCCTAGGGCCATTATATATGAAAACATTGTATATTAATCCCTTTGGCAATAAAATATTCTTTTAGATAAAGTGTTTGTTTATTTGAATATTTACCTTTAGTATTATGTTAAATGAGTTTATTATC